>JAJIBD010022459.1:0-22128 GCA_021461705.1 Cryptotis parvus
TGATGCTGCAAAGTACAAAAGATCCAGAATGCGACATCATTGGTCTGACTGAGACGAGGAGGCGTCAGTTGCATCATGCTGTATTTGACATCAGAGAAAAATTGTTCCTTGGAACATGCGACGAAAAGAGGCATCAGTGGCGTTGGTGTCCTTGTCAATCACGAACATGGCATTCAACATTGATTCATTTGAATGCCTAACAAACCCGAATAGGACGATTACACTTGAAGAGATGTGGCCCACTGCCAGCAGTTTCTATCTTCATTGACTACGCACCAACATCCACATACAAAGAAGATGAAATTGAAATTCTACATGGAAGTAGAGAAGTTCTAAAAAAAGATCACACCTTCTACAAGATCATAGTCGGTGATTTTAATGCCAAGATAGGACCAAGAAGATCTGCTGAAGAATTCCACATCGGGACCCATGGCCTAGAATGGAGACGAACAGGGTGAGGAGACTATCTGAGATTCATCATGTCCACCAAGACCATTCATGGGAACTCACAGTTCCAGAAAGCTGAAGCGAAACATTGGACATGGGAATCTCCTGGCGGACAGTTCCACAATGAAATTGACCACATCATCTTCAATCGACGGTTTTGTCTGACCAATGTTGCTGTCGTCCCCAAATTCCAAACAGGATCGGACCACCATCTCCTTCATGCAAAATTCTACTTCCACAGCAGGGAGAAAAGGCTGCAAAGTTTAAGAAGAGAACTCCCAGGACGACCACCAACTGGGAACTCTTTGGCACCATTGCAGCAACATGGGAAGATACCATCATTGGCGACATCGATGAAGAATACAACCGACTGGTTCAGCACCTCCATGATTGTGCGAAGAATGCAGAGAGAGAGAAAAGACACAAAAGGACGCCTGTCTTCAGAAACTCTCGAGCTCATTCGCCAACGTGGCAAGGCACGAGCCTCAGGAGACCAAATGCTAACGTCCAAGCTTGCTAAACGGTGCAGAGAAGCGATAAAGAAGACCTCAAAGACAGAAGAGCAGAAATACTGGAAGATGCAGCAGAAGCCAGGAAAAGCATTCGCACCGCCCGCCTGTCCTTCGCCAACTATAAGACCAAGATGACTGCCCTCCGGCGCCCTGATGGATCTATCACATCTTCCAGAAAGGCAATGGAGAAGATTATCCAGGACTTCTACTCAAATCTCTTTTTGATAGCCACATCCACCTGCCCACATACCAAATTCCACAGGATGGATATGTCATTCCCAACGTTCTCCCTTCTGAAATCCGACATGCCATCTCGTCGGTAAAGAAGGGAACAGCACCAGGCCCAGACAAAGTCAGACCCGAACACCTGAAGAATCTGCCATCGGTACTCATCAATACACTAGCTCGGCTCTTCACACGCTACCTGTCCGAATGCAAGGTGCCCTCCCAATGGAAAACCAGCAGGACAGATCTACTGTTCAAGAAGGGGAGACATTCACGACATTGGCAACTATCGCCCCATCTGCCTGTTGTCTGTCATCTACGAAGCTGTTTACACGAGTCATCCTGAACAGGATTAGCAGAACACTAGATGAAGGACAACCATGCGAGCAAGCAGGCTTCCGGAAAGGATTCAGCACAATCGACCATATCCACACAGTAACCAAGCTCATCGAGGTTTGTAGGGGAGTACAAGATGCCACTCTGTCTCACGTTCATTGATTTACAGAAAGCCTTTGATTCTGTGGAGACTGGAAGCAGTCATCGAAGCCCTAGCCAAACAGGGTGTTCAAACCCAATACATCAAGATCCTTCGTGAGCTGTATTACGGATTCACCACCAGGATCTCACCATTCTACAAAGAAGTGATCATTGATGTCAAAAGAGGGGTTTGACAGGGTGATACCATTTCACCAAAACTCTTCAGCGCCACCCTCGAGAACATCATGCGACAATTAGAATGGGAAGGAATGGGAGTGAAGATAGATGGTGGGCAACTCACACCACCTCCGCTTCGCTGATGACATCGTTCTAATAACACCAAACATTAGCCAAGCGGCACAAATGCTGGCTGACTTTGACCGAGAATGTGGAAAGATAGGTCTACAGCTGAATCTAAAAGAAAACAATGTTCATGAAGAATGAACTAGTTCCAGAGGCCCCATTCACTCTCAATGGAACAAACATCTCTGAATGCAGCAGTTATGTGTACCTAGGTCGAGAAATCAACATGATGAGTGACCTAAAACCTGAGCTGCGCAGGAGGAAGAGAGCGGCATGGAATGCCTTCAAAGGCATCGAAGAAATAGCTAAAAAGGACAAAGAGCCTCCGGCTCCAGGCACATCTCTTTGACTCCACCGTTCTCCCTGCATTAACATACGCCTCAGAGACCTGGGCCCTACGGAAGCAGGATGAGAATGCTATTTGGGTCTCCCAGAGAGGAATCGAAAGAGCTATGCTTGGAATATCACGCCTCACTCAAGTGAGAGAAGGAATCCAGAGTTCTGACCTCCGTCGCTATTCCAGAATCAGGGGACGCTGTCTCGTTTGCCAAGGCATCGAAAATCAGATGGGCTGGACATGTAATGCGATTTGGAGACAACCGCTGGACTAGAGCCATTACCGACTGGATCCCAAGGGATGTCAAAAGATCACGTGGCCGCCCACCTACAAGATGGTCAGACTTCCTTGTAAAGACCCTGAAGGAACGGTTTGAGGCTCTTCATATTCCTGAATCAACCAGATGCCATTGGGCTACATTGGCACGTGATAGGGTCCAATGGAAATGTTACTGGCGCCCGCTCGAGCAAATCGATGAATAATGGGATTCAAGTGATCAAGTGATCAAGTGACAGAGATCTTTCTTTACCATCTTTACCACTGCCAATGTTCGCTGCTCTCAACAAGGACTTGCCAGTGGGACGAGCTGGGCACAGGCCATGTGTCCTCCCGGATACATGGAGCGGCTCAAGGATATGACCTGCTTCTCAGGGCGGAGAGCGACATCACACTCAGCTATGCTCAGGGGTTACTCCTGGCTCTGCACTCAGGAATTAATGATTAGCAGTGCTTAGCCCAGCAAGCTACTAAGAGTACTCTCAGCCCACACGGCAGAGCTTGGCAAGCTGTCCAATGCATATTTAATATGCCAAAACCAGTAATAAAACATGTTCATCTTCCTGACCCTGAAAGAGCCCCTCAATAGGGCAAAAAGTTTCGCATTCTAATGAGATTCTCTTCTATGTACACACTAATAGGGTGTGGCAGTTAGGAAGTCACCTTGACTGAATAACTCTTGCAGAAAATAAATAAAAAAAGGACCTGTCGGTACCATCTAGATTACATGAAGCTCATGAAATGAAGATGAGCTCTCTATACCAGCTCTCTCTTCTCTCTCTCTCTCTCTCTCTCTCTCTCTCTCCAGTGTTTTACATAAGAGATAATCTCAGAAGAAGAGATTAGTCCCTTGGCATAAACTTTGTTTATACCTGCAATAGGTGTGGCACCGCCCCTACACTTTCTGTTTAGGGTTCTTTGTTGACAGGACCCTCCCTGGATTACTTCCATGTATATAAGGGGGACTGACTTGGAGGCCCCTTGGCCTTTTGCTCCTTCTTTGGGTAGAGTTCCTCTCGGTGAGCCCTCTCTTTGGTGGGAGACTTAGGCTCTTTTGTATGGTCTAAGTTCGACCAGAACTAGAGTTCTTTCATTATATTGGATCGCTGTGAAAGAGCTTTTGCACCATTAAAAGCCTTTTTAGAACTGCACCAGACTCCGTGGAGTTTTCATAAGTTCCCCGGCTCCTCGGAGGTAGAAGACAACTTTTGTCCTGACACTGTGGGGAACCCAGCGGCATCCCTGGCAGGCCCTCTCCTTTGGGGTGCTTGTGTGGGCTCCTTGTTAGGGCCTCTTCCGGATGTCTTTGTTCAAGGTTTCATGCTTCTGGTTCCTCTCCCAGGACGTCTCCTGTCAGGATCCGTTTTCCTTAGGTCCTTTCTGCTCAAAAGCTTTTCTCTTCAGGGCTTCTTTTATTGGATTCCTCAACTATGTCCCTATTTGAGTTACCTTGATTCTTCTTTTGCTACTATGTCTTGTGCCTTTGAATCCCTATGTAATTCTTTGAATTCCTCCGTGTTGCCCTGCTGCAGTGTTGTCCTACTGCCATGGTCCCAATACTTAGTAGCCCTGAAGCTCCTGTAGCCTTGTAGCCTTCTGGTTCTGGTGTGAGCCCTTGGCCCTAGGCATCAGGGAGCAACTTATTCTCCCTGGTGCTGGACATCCGGCTGAGGCACCAGGGTTCCCATGGCCTAGGTACTGGTCAGACACCAGCTGTCTCTCTCTTTCCAGAAGCCTCAACCCCCCAGAAAGATCTCCTGGTGCCCCTGTTTATAGTCACAGTTAGGTGATCCCTGGCCTCAACTGTCTTAACAGACCCTGGGAGGCACTGTTCCTTTTAAGATCCCCAGGGTTATCTTTGAAAATATGGCCCAAGAATAGTTATAAGTAGATTAAGATGGAAAAATGCACAGGTATTTAGTTTCAGTTGTCTCTCTACGAATGTTTGCCTTTGTCTACCAGGTATCCTGCTACAAGATCCAGGTTCATCTTCCCTGGTGCTTTTCGATAGGATACCGATGACATGGCTCAGGTAATTAAGGACTGTTTTTGGAACATGTTCTCCAGCTACGTTACATAGTACATGGTGGTTCCTCACAGCACTTTCCTCTTGCGCTGAAATGGTCAGAATATCATTTCCTTGTGGAAGTACTGAGGGTTGATAGAACACAGGAAAGAAACAAATAAGACTGAACAATTATGTAATTTGAAACTGACCTCAATAAGCATTGAAATAATTAATGGTGTATCAAGGGCTAGACTACATAGACAGGAAAGTACATCAGATGTATAGAGGGTGCTCTGGACATGTACTCCTTTCTTTTGATATACTCTCTCTTTCTCTCTGTCCCTCACTCTCTCTCATTATGTCTCTCCCTGTCTCTCTTTCTCTCTCTCTCTGAAGCAGCAATTGAAACTCTTCTGCTGTTGATTGTGATTTCCTTCCTTCCCTTCCTAAGTTACAGGACTTGATTTTTGATCACTTGATCACTTGAATCCCATTATTCATCGATCTGCTCGAGTGGGCACCAGTAACATTTCCATTGGACCCTATCACGTGCCAATGTAGCCCAATGGCATCTGGTTGATTCAGGAATATGAAGAGCCTCAAATTGTTCCTTCAGGGTCTTGACAAGGAAGTCTGACCATCTTGTAGGTGGGCGGCCATGTGGGATCCAGTCGGTAATGGCTCTAGTCCAGAGGTTGTCTCCGGGACTTGATTTTTAGGATCCATAAATGGAATTCTACTGTTGTTGGAGGACAAATTTATCTAATCTGGGAGCTTTGGTGTTTTGCCCACTCACAGCTTAATCTATTTAAGTCAAGGTTCATTCTAATGAGAACTCTCTTCTATGTAAACGCTGCTAGAGGGTGTGGCAGTTAAAGAAGTCACCTTGACTGAATAACTTCTGACTTACACATATACTAAGACGTCTGTGTTTTCTAGATTGGGCACAGCTCCTCTTTTATTCCCACTGCACCCTGTGTGGGGACAGTTAGAATTTACCAGGAGACTACCACCCTGGCTACATTGAGACCAGGAAGGCTATAGGAAGGCTATAGGAAGGATCATACTAGGTTGCTCTCAAGCAGGGAGAGTGTGACCCTTTCAGTATATGGAGAACAAGATACTCAGAGTCACCCTGGTACAGATAACAAATAAGAAGGACTTTTGTGGGTACTGTCTAAATTACATGAAGCTCATGAAATGAAGACGTATTACTTTTACCAACTCTCTCTCTCCCCAGTGTTTTACATAAGAGATGTCTCGGGATTAGTCCTTGGCTTAACCTTTGTTTATGCCTGCAATAGGGTGTGGCACTGCTCTTCTACACTCTATTTAGGGTTCTTTGTGACATGACCCTCCCTGTCACAAATCGGATTACTTTGGTGTATATAAGGGGACTGACTTGAGGCCCCTTCGCCTTTTCGCTCTTGGCTTTTTGCTCCTTGGCCTTTTTTGCCTTTGGCTTTTGGCTTTTGGCCCTTTGCTCCTTCTTTTTGGGTAGGACTCCTCTCGAGTGGTGGGGAGGAGGCTTAGGCTCTTTTGTATGGTCTAAGTTCGGACCAGAACTAGAGTTCTTTCATTATATTGGATTGCTATGGAAGAGCTTTTGTATTATTAAAAGCCTTTCTAGAACTGCGCCGGACTCGTGAGTTTTCATGTGTTCCCCCGGCATCCTCGGAGGTAGAAGAGAACTTCTGTCCTGACACTGTCGGGGGACCTCAGCGGTGTCCCTGACATCTGGCGTCCCCTGGGTGGGCATGACGGACATCATCTGGCCTAATCATCATCGGACAGAGATCATCTGTGTCCGAACTGTGAGTAAAATGATGGATTTCTCGTGGTATAGGTAAGTTGTATCTTTTATTGGGTCAGAACCATACATAGCCCAGTCAATGAAGTTCCTTTCTGAGAACTACTCTATCTTTTCACAAATCTTCTGGGTCCTTGCGATTCTTAAACTGTACCTTTGTGTAAGGACAATGTTTAATAGAGAGAGGGAAGAATGTAATAGATTGAATGCAATCTTAAGGGACGAGGTTTACACAGTGATTAAATAAATAAGTGAGAAACATAAAATTACAGGTAGACTGGTCTTAAAGCCTGAGGACAGGCTTATTAAACAGAGTTTAAAATTCAAAGAATTAGAAGAACAGGATTTAAAATTCAAAGAAAAATTAGGAGAACAGGAGAGTAAAATTATTAAACAAGATTTAAAATTTTGAAGAAAAATTAGGAGAAAAGAAGAGTAAAATTATTAAACAAGATTCAAAATTAGAAGAACAGGAAAATAAAATTATTATTTTTTAAAGTATTTTATTATACCACCGTGAGATATACAATTACAAAGATATACAATTAAAACTTTCATATTTGGGTTTTGGTCATACAGTGTTCCAGCACCTATCACTCTACCAGTGCCCATCTCCCACCACCAACGTCCCCGGTTCCCTCCCCCTCCCCCAGCCCACCTCCATGGCAGGTTCTTTATTTCTTTCCCTTTCTCTCTCTTTCTCTAGGAAAATAAAATTATTAAACTATATTCAAAACTTGAGGAAAATTAGAAGAACAGGAAAGTTAAACTATTAAAAAGGATTTAAAATTTGAAGTAAAGTTTGAAGAGCAGAAGAAGGAGATCAGTAAGATAAGCATTATCTTAGAGGGAGAAATTGACAAACAGAGTTAGAATAGACAGACAGAAAGAGGAGGTTTGGAAGTTAGACATAAGATTGAAAGAACAAAAGAAAGAAATATATAGAAAACTTGGAAACTTAAATCAAGAAGTGGATGTATTACGCAGGGAGATTTCTGATATCATAACTTACCAATCAGGACCTAGAGCATACCCGATACTGAGGAGTGATCCAACTAAAAGCCGTTCACAAACACACCCCAAGGCTGTAGACTTGAAAAGGTGTATACATTTCCAGCAAAAAAAATCTAAAAAGAATTCTAATGTGGCTGAAAACTTAGAGGAGGAACAGGGAAACCCAGAGGAGGCAAATTCTCAAACTGAAAATATCCCCAGAGTTAATACCTTCAAAGGGGAAGATGCTCCTCTGACAGATACTACAAGCTCTGATGAGGAAGAAGGGGAGGAACAGGTTAGCTCATGCAGGCCCCAAGAGCCTTGCAGTTCCTCTGGTGGTCAATCTAATAATAATCAAAGAGCAAAGCCCAGCAATCTTTCTCATGACCAATCTAAAGAGAAAGTAAAACCGATTTATGAAGAATTAAAAATTGAGTCAATAACCCCGTTCAGGAAGACTTATGATAAGTTTGGAATATCAAGTCCTATTTCTTTAAAATATTTAGCTGATTGGAGCCAAAAAAAAAAAAAGAGTGGGTATTGTCAGACTTTGAAATGGTAGCACGTAGTTGTCTGAACCAATCACAGTTCATGCAATGGCAAATGTGGTATGCAGATGGGGTTAACATGAATATTGCTACTTTAAGAAACACAGAATCTGGCCATAATATAACTTTTGCCATGCTGAAAGGTTAAGGTGAATGGTGAGAAAAAGAAAAACAAGTGACATTAGCTGAACCTGTTTTAAGATTTGTTCGGAGGACATTTTGAACTCTCATACCGGGCCTTTCTCTGCCTCAGGTATTCTCCCTGGTGGGTGCAGCTGACCAGGCGGGTGGCAGCTCATGTGGCCGCTTATTAATACTAAAACTAGGAAATTCAACAACAAGGGAAGAAAATATCCTCAAGAAAAAAGAAACAGTACGCTAAGGAATCTATCCCTGAACACCGCAACACCATGGGGAAACAACTCAGATCACCAGTTCGAAGAACAGAAGAAGAAATCAACCCTGAAACTCAAAAAAAAGAATGCAGATGGGCATGATCTCTCTGACAATGAAATTAGAGAAGAAATTGGTAGGATGTTTAAGGAGCTCAAAGAAAAAATGGAGCAGATGTCCAATAAAATATAGGAGAACATAAATGAAGCATTTGAAAGGGCAGTCAATAAATTACGGGAGGAAATGAGAGCAGAAATGAGAACCATGCAAATAGAAATATCATTGCTTAAAAACTCAGTAGATGAAATGAAAAACACAATAGGGGCTCTCAACAGTAGCATGACAGCAGCGGAAGAGAGAATCAGTGAGACTGAAGATGAGCTGCGGAAAGCACTCAGAGAACTACATAAGATGGAAAAAGACCAGAAAACAGATCAGCAAAGGAACAGAGAACAATGGGATGAAGACAGGCGAACAACATAAGAATCATCGGAGTCCCAGAGGGACAGGGAAGTAACCCCAAGGAAATTAAAACAGTTAAAAACATCCTGACTGAAAAGTTCCCCGAGTTAAAGGACGAAGACATCCAGATCCAAGAAGCCCGACGCTTACCAGCAAGAAGAGACCCCAATAGAAAGACCCCAAGACACATTCTAGTCAAAGTAATGGATGCGATAGACAGAGACATAATTATTCAGGAGGTTCAAGCCCTTCATTTATCCATAAGATAGAATCATGGGAAGATGTTTCCATCTGATCTTTAGTAATATGCCAAGGTATTTCTTTTTCTTTCCATTTTTCTTTTTCTGGTAAAAAGAAAAATGGAAAGAAACTTGCACAGGTTTTGATGATCGTATAGTGATTAGTACTCTGCATTGTGAAATTTACATATTAGCAACTGAGGCTTTATAATTATCCCTAACAAGTCGATGTTAAGGATTCTCTAACATCTTTCTTTTTACACACAGGCAATTGAGGAGTAGCCACATTATTTACAAGTTTTGTGTTAGAAAACCTGTGGCTGATAAACTTAACAAACATTCTTTTATAAGATGGTTGTCAGGGATATAAGAAATTAGCCAATTCTGACGACTGGGGTGGAGACAATAAGCATCTACTCCAATACAAATTGGTACACCTTCAACACCAGTTTCATTTTCAGAAAAAAAACTGTGCCTTCTTCTTCAGGCTTAAAAAGGACCTATGTTATCATGAGGACCAGGTATCCAAAGAGATTCATTATTATAAACAGGAATAACATCATCCTGCCACAAAACTGCTCATAGTAGGGGAGGATTGGGTATTTGTGCCCAATAAGTATAATTGAAACTGGCATTAGCTGACACACTTGAGATGATTAAATAAAATGTGATTGGAGTTAATTTTATATTTGTAATAGATATCACCTCCTTTGGATGTTGTGCCAATTTTTGGCAGTCCTTCCAGTATTGAAACTGGGCTTTATCCTTCTCCTTTTCTATTGGCTGGCCTTGCAGGTGTTTCTTTTGGACTGGGCTGCTCTGCATCATCTTCATTTAGAACATCTTGGGATGTCTCCTCCTGTTGTATTTCTGGTTGTTTTTTCACGAAGGATTTTGAGCCTTTTAGTAGGACACCAGAATTGCTCCTTACCTGTGGAGATAAAATCAAATCCCTGCCCCCATATTTCTACCTAACCTGGTAACCATTTGCCAGACATGATGTCTTTATATAAGATTTTTTGTTTGACCTGTTTTGTGGTATTATCTGTCACTAAAATTTCATTTTTTTGAGATCTCCAATGTTTATCAGCTGCAGAAGCATTTATTTTAGAGTACGATTTGCTCATTCGATAATTGCTTGACCAGTACTATTATAGGGAATAACTGTAACATGAGTAATAGAATAAGCTGCATAAAAAGACTTTAATTTTGCAGAATCATACGCTAGAGTGTTATCTGTTTTAACAGTATGAGGAATGCCCATTACAGGAAAAGCTTCTAGCAGGTGAGTTATGACTGCGTTAGCTCTTTCAGATTGGGCAGCTGCAGCCTACTGGAAATGAGAATAAGCATCTATAGAACGCTGTGCATATTTGGTTTTACCAAAGGAGGTACAATAGTAACATCCATTTGCAGGTGTAATTAATTGTCAACTCTCTGGGGTTGGTTCCAAGAGGCAACTGTGGTGTATTAATTGCCTGACAAGTAGGGCACTACTTCTGCTTGAGACCAAGGAAGTGCAAATTTATTTCTTAATGCATGAGCATTTTGATGATACATACTGTGGGAAGCTTCCGCAGTAACTACTAAAGCCACAGGTTTATCCGCTCAATCATTGACACATGTTAAAGGACCAGGCAAATTAGTGTGAGCCCTTATGTTTACAATATATAAAGGATGAATATGAGCACGAAGCAATTGTTTCAATGTGGCAAACAATGTTAAGAGTTCAGACTGTTTTAAAGGTAAAGAGACAGTATAAATATTTTGTACAGTCCAAGCTGCATATTGTGAATCAGTGACTATATTAAGAGGATCTGAATAATTTTGCAATAAAGAAAAAATAGCAAATAACTCATTCTTTTGCAATGATTGATAAGGAGTTTGTAATACAACATCATTTTTTAAATGTATAAGCAGCTGTTCCATCTTTGGAAGCATCAGTAAAGAAAGTTACAGCATTATCTATTGGTTCTGAATGAACCACTCTTGGCCATATCCAATTAGTTAATTGTGAAATCTCAAACAACTTTAGTTTAGGAAAGATGTTATGTATTAAACCCAAATAACCGGCACAAGCTATTTGCCGATTTTCATCTGTTTCCCAGAGGGCTTGTATCTTTTCCTTATATTTAGCAATAATTTCTTTAGGATCAAAGTCAGAAAGCTGTACAGCCCTTGAATTAAACAAACCTTCAATTTTAGTACCATCTTTAAAAGTAAGCACCATACTGGGTTTATCCTCTGAAAGGGATTGTGTCCAAAAAACCTCAACATTCGTGCTGCCAGACCCTTGTTCCTTATCATAAGGAACTGACGGTTTTAGCAATACAAGAAGCTGAGCAATTTTTTCACCTTTGAAAAATACGTTTCTCAGACTTCACAGAAACAATGAGCATAATTTCATTTTCAAAACTACCATAAAAATTTCACTTGAACATTTACGCCTTTAGATTCCATATTATTATTGCCAATTACTAATCTAAATGATTAAGGGGCAAAGGACCATAGATATTAGTTGGAATTTCATAAATTTTGTTAGGAGCAAAAACAAATCCTGAATAGCTGGAATATCCAAAGCAGTACTATCCTTAGCAGTTTGTAAAGTTATATAAGTAGATTTGTTATCCAGTGTTTCAGATTTTGAAATGTGAATTAAAACAGGAGTGCCTTCAGGTTGAGGGGAGGGAGCAGACAGATTGCAGGATGAGTTATAGTTAAAGTTGCCACCTACCTGTCTTGTTTCAAAACTGCTTGGCTTCTGGCCACTGGATTCTGCTAGGAATGGGATGACCGCTGTTCTGGGGGAACTGTGGGAATGTTTGAGGCCTTAGAAGAGGCTGAAATGCCACGCTTGCCCCCCCCCCCCTTCTGAAATAAAGGCGAGCTGAACTATGGGAACTGCGGAAACTGCTTGAGCTCCTTGAGCAGCCAGGTTTGTTTCTGGAAAAAAGGTTGAGTCCGTGGCCGCTAGGCTGGAATTGAGCTGGTGGACTCACTCTCCAACAGATCTATGAGAGTGTCGGTGGGAGAACCAAATTTTTTGTGGGGCCCTGGACCGGGGCCCTTAATTCGTTTCCCAATTCCTCTGTAGAGTTGGGTGCAAGCAGTGACCCATTTCTATGCCTTTTGGAGTAGCAGTCCTTGGTCCTATTTCCCAGTCCTATTTCCCATTCTGTCCCACCTTTTGCAGAACGCCAGAATCAGTAGGCTGGAGCAGTTTCTCCAGTCCATTTTCTTAGTACAATTTTTTTTCTGAAATATACTTTTTGACCACAATCAAAGCATTTCATTTGATTAGTATTTTTGAGTGCTGCAGCCAAAACTCGAGCCTGATATTTTGCAGACCTAACTAGGTGACAAGCGGGAATAAAATCATCTATAGTATCTTTTCCTATCAACTTTGAGGCTCGAATTGCCTCTTGACAATCAGGTGAAGCATTTTCCAATGCCAATAAGTAATTCACGCACAGCAGCAGCCAGGACAGATTTTTCTAAAGTGTCTTGTAACCTGGCTAAGAAATCTATATAAGTTTCATTTGCTTGTTGTAATACCCAAATAAATGGAATTGGTTGCTTCCCTGGAGCTTCCAGATTATGCCATGCTTTCAAGCATGTATTACTAGTCAAATCTAAAATATCTGCAGGGATTTTAATCTGTTTTTATTTTATTCTGTTTTAAACCTTTTTCGGGAAATCTTTATGACTCCTCTCCCTACCAAGCTTTGAATTGAATATACTGTGATTTTTCCAAAACTGCCTATGCAATAGCTTGGCAAACGCAAGGAAGTAAAACATTAGCTTCAGCAAAATTCTCCAACAAGGCCAGAACATATGTAGATGTTGGGACATACATTGAAACATCCTGTTTTAGGGAGATGAGAATCTTGAAAGTAATAGCTTGATCATCACCTTCATATTTATTAGTTTGTGTATTTAGAAATTCAAGAGACAGGAAATGCCATAGCCTGAAGCTGTGGATTATCATCAAAAGAATCAGGAGTATTCATTAAGACATGCAGACCATGATTTAACTTATATTGATGTGCAGCTATAGCTACTTCCTGATTCTGATAATGGGAAGTTAGAATAGCCTGAACTTGAGGTTCACAAAGGGGTTGTAAGGCTCCTGTAGGGAGCGAAACTCTGGTCACCTAGGCCTAGGCGATCTTTTTGACTTTTACTTCACTGTATCACTGTCTTCCTCCTGTTCATCATCAATTTGTTTGAGCCTGCACCAGTAACATCTCCATATGTCCTGTCTCATGTTAGTAGAGCCCAAGGGCATCTGCTTTCTCCAGGAACATAAAGAGCCTAAAACCATTACATCAGGTCATGGGAATGAGGTATATAATTGTTACTGGCATTTGGTACATCAAATACAGCATGGGTAGCTTGCCAGCTCTGTCGTGTGGGTGGCATACTCTTGTAGTCACCTCTGATCTCAAGCATTTATTGATGAACCACGTGGCCACAAATGGCTGCACGAGCCGGGCTATGATAGGCTCTTCTGCTGGGTTGACTTCTGACCAGAGGGATGTATGGATGTGGAAAATGGCAGCCCTCATGGAGTGGGGGGTCGTCTGGCTTCTTGTGAGGCTCTGCTGGGTGGAGGGCCAGGGCTAGAACCTGCCATTCCTCCCTGGTGCCTCATGAGTGGCTGGGCATAGGGGGAGCCGATAGCATCTGCCCCATGTGTGTGATTCGTTTTACTTAGTAGATCTAATTTCTTACGGAGATCATCAATTTCTCTCCAGAGAGCTGCCTCATGTGAAGGCACCTCTGTTTCTGTATCAGAATCAAAACTATCACCCTGTGAGGCTGCCTGCCTTATTTCAGTGTTAGGATTTACCAAGGCAGGTAATGTTGACAATGGCTCTCTAGGGGGTAATTCAAGCTGACGTGTGGTTGGTTCTGCAGGCAGAGGCACCAGGGAGGGGAGGAGAAAGGAGAAAGTTGGGCGAGAAGAAATTATGTCCTCTTCCTTTGAATCAGTTTCAAATGGCATTAAAGCAGAATTAATACAAGTGTGTGCACCCCATTCTTTTGCGGGGAGTATTTCCCTTTCCTATGGGCAGCCTTAAAACCTTCCCAACGCTTTTCCATATTTAGGTGGAACTGTTCCTTGCTCTCCAATTCAAACCAGTAGCAATGCTTCTGTGTTCTCTTAAGGAGACCTTTTAAAACACACTCTTTCAACGGCAGTCCAGCTGCCTTAGTGAGAATCATAAGTGTATCAGTATACATATCTAACTGCAACATGGAGTTTTCCATCGCAATAAAATTACTCCAGCTTCCAGGAGGCTATGCAAACCCTTTGCAACTTACCTCCTCCTATTCCAGTCTGTAACCCGTGTCTCAACTTTGGACCTGCCCCACGTTGGGTGCCAGATGAAGCAGGAATGTCCCGTCAGGTCAGAGGCACAGAGATGAGACTCCACGCACAAGACGTATTTCCATTAATATTTTTAATAATCACCAGCCGGAGGGGCAGCAGCTTTCATCTTGGTGGCTAACTGGCTGCAGCTGACTGACTGTCGCTAAATGACCAGAGCTGACCGACCACAGCTAACTGAGGAAAGCTGACTGACGAGAGATGACTGACTCTCAAACAAAGACCCCAATTTCCTTCTATTCTAACACAACAAAGGGCAGTAAAACTTAGAGTTAAGTTTACATAATTGACACTGCAAGAACATTTTACATTTTTTACCATAGGATTTATGTTGATAGGGAGGAGACACTCAGGAGACAGAAACCTGCAGGAGGTGCTATCTCAGTGAGGTGACATAAGCAAAGAATGCAACAGTTTTTTAACTTATCCTTCCTAAATTGCCACAGAATACGAAGTCTTGTTCATAAGACTCCATCTAGGGCTAATTAGAGCCAACCAGGAAATGTGCAGAGAAATGACCTAGATAGCCTTATCTGTGTAACTGCAGCTTGATTAACAGTCTCACAAGGGAATTCTACATACTAACTCTATTGGGAGATAGTCTGCCGAAGACCCTATGTATCTGTTAATAGGTAATATGCATCAGACCTTCGTTCGCATATCCTTAGATCAACTTACTCCTACAGATGAGTGTCCCTTTCTCCACAAATCCAAGGTAGTAGTGGTTGTTCTTGCTCTTTTGAATGTGTGCCAGTCTCTGTGTTATTGTGAGATGATATCTCATAGTTGTTTTGATTTGCACCTCCATGATGATTAGTGCTGAAGGGCATTTTGTCATATGCCTTTTGGACATTTGAATTTCTGCTTTGAGGAAGTTTCTGATCATTTCTTCGCCTCAGTTATTGATTTGGTTGAATTTCTTTATCTTGTAATGTTCTACCAGTGCTTTACATATCTTAGAGATTAATTCTTGTCAAATGGGTATTGGGGTAAATATCTTTTCCCAATCCTAGAGCTCTTTTTTATTGTGGTCACTGTTTCTTCTGAGATGCATAAGCTTCTTAATTTAATGTAGTTTCATTTGTAAGGCTTGATCACTTGATCACATGACATCCCTTTATACATCCATTTGCTCGAGCGGGCACCAGTAACATTTCCACTTAACCCTATCACGTGCTAGAGTAGCCCAATGGCATCTGGTTGCTTCAGGAATACAAAAAGCTCAAACCGTTCATTCAGGGTCTTGGCAAAGAAGTCTGACCACTTATAGGTGGGCGGCCACGTGATCTTTTGACATCCTGTGGGATCCAGTTGGTAATGGCTCTAGTCTAGCGGTTGTCTCCAAATCGCATTACATGTCCAGCCCATCTGATTTTCTTTTTTTTTTTTTTTATTTTTTTTTATTTTTACAATTACAAAGATATACAATTAAAAAGTTCATATTTGGGTTTTGGTCATACAGTGTAGCAGCACCCATCCCGCCACCAGTGCCCATCTCCCACCACCAACGTCCCCGGTTCCCTCCCCCTCCCCCCAGCCCTCCTCCATGGCAGGTTCTTTATTTCTTTCCATTTCTCTATCTTTCTCTTTTCCTTCCTCTCCAGACTATGGATTACAGAACATACATTAAAGGGTTGTCATGTGTATCCTTTTGCCTCTATTTAATGCTCAGTTCTAGGTTGGCATTAGTACCCTCACAATTGTTAGCACACTGTTCCATTTTCTGTCTTACCTAGCCTCTAAAACCTACACGTTTGTGATAATTTCCACCTTTGACAGGACCTCCTGATCTATGTTTCACTTGACCTTGGATATTGGTATCATAATATCTACCTATATATTTATGTTATGCAGATAAATGCAGTCATTCTGTAACTGTCTCTCTCCTTCTGGCTAATTTCGCTCAACATAATCTTCTCCATGTCCATCCATTTGTAGGCAAATTTTATAACTTCATTTTTCCTAACAGCTGCATAGTATTCCATTGTGTAGATGTACCAAAGCTTTTTTATCCAGTCATCTATTTTCGGGCACTCGGGTTGCTTCCAGATTCTGGCTATTGTGAATAATGCTGCTATGAACATAAAAGTAGGGATGGTGTTTCCGCTGCGTATTTTTGGTTTCCCAGAGTAGATTCCCAGGAGTGGTATGGCTGGGTCAAATGGGAGTTCAATTTCTAGTCTTTGGAGGAATGTCCATATTGTTTTCCAGAAAGGCTGTACCAGACGGCATTCCCACCAACAATGGATGAGTGTCCCCTTTTCCCCACACCCACGCCAGCACTTGTTGTTCTTGTTCTTTTGAATATGTGCCAGTCTCTGTGGTGTAAAGTGGTATCTCATTGTTGTTTTGATTTGCATCTCTCTGATGATTAGTGATGATGAGCATTTTTTTCATATGTTTTTTGGCCATTCGAATTTCTTCCTTGCTGAAGTTTCTGTTCATTTCTTCTCCCCCATTTTTTGATGGGGTTGTTTGTTTTCTTCTTGTAAAGTTCTACCAGTGCCTGATATATCCTGGATATTAACCCCTTATCAGATGAGTATTGGGTGAATATTCTTTCCCATTCTGTGGACTGCTTTTGTATCTTAGTCACTGTTTCTTTTGAGGTGCAGAAGCTTTTTAGTTTCATGTAGTCCCATATATTTATCTTTTCTTCTAGTTGCTTTGTTAGAGATGTTTCATCTTTGAAGATGCCTTTAGCTTCAATGTCATGGAGGGTTTTTCCTATATTTTCTTCAATGTACTTTATGGATTCAAGTCTGATATTGAGATCTTTAATCCACTTTGATCTGATTTTTTGTGCATGGTGTTAGACACAGGTCCAAATTCATTTTTTTACATGTCGCTGTCCAGTTTTCCCAACACCACTTATTGAAGAGGCTTTCCTTACTCCATTTTAGACTCGTTGCACCTTTATCAAAGATTAAATGATCATGTGTTTGAGGTTGGGTGTCAGGATACTCAATTCTATTCCATAGGTCCACGGGTCTGTTTTTATTCCAATACCATGCTGTTTTAATTACTACTGCCTTGTAGTACAGTTTGAAGTTGGGTAAGGTGATGCCTCCCATCTTCTTTTTCCCGAGGATTGCTTTAGCTATCCTTGGGGGTTTATCGTTCCATACAAATTTCAGGATTGTTTGGTCAATTTCTTTGAAGAATGTCATGGGTATCCTCATAGGGACTGCATTGAATCTGTATAGAGCTCTAGGGAGTATTACCATTTTGACAATGTTGATTCTCCCCATCCATGAGCAGGGAATGTGTTTCCATTTCCTTGTGTCCTCTTTTATCTCTTGGAGCAGTGTCTTGTAGTTTTCTATTGTACAGGTCCTTTACACACTTGGGTAAGTTGATTCCTAGGTATTTGATTTTCTGTGGCACAATTGTGAATGGAATTGTTTCCTTAATATCCCTTTCTTCTCTTTCGTTATTTGTATATAGGAAAGCCACCGACTTTTGCGTGTTGATTTTGTATCCTGCCACTCTACTATATGCATCTATTGTTTCTAGGAGTTTTTTGGTAGAGAGTTTAGGGTTCTCTAGGTATAATATCATGTCATCTGCAAATAATGATAGCTTGACTTCTTCCTTGCCTATCTGGATGCCCTTGATGTCCTTTTCTTCTCTGATTGCTATGGCAAGTACTTCCAGTACTATATTGAATAAAAGAGGTGAGAGTGGGCAACCTTGTCTTGTCCCTGATCTCAGGGGGAAGGCTTTCAACTTTTCCCCATTGAGAATGATGCTCGCTGTGGGCTTTTGGTAGATGGCTGTAACTATCTTGAGGAAAGTCCCTTCAATTCCCATTTTCTGGAGGGTTTTAATCATGAACGGGTGCTGGATCTTGTCAAATGCTTTCTCTGCGTCTATTGATAGGATCATATGGTTTTTATTTTTTTCTCTTATTGATATGATGTATTATGTTGATTGACTTGCGAATGTTGAACCATCCTTGCATACCCGGGATGAATCCTACTTGGTCATGATGTATAATCTTCTTGATGAGTCTTTGGATTCTGTTTGCTAGTATTTTGTTGAAGATCTTAGCATCCGTGTTCATCAGGGATATTGGTCTGTAGTTTTCTTTCTTTGTGTTGTCTCTCCCTGCTTTGGGTATCAGGGTGATATGTGCCTCGTAGAAGCTGTTTGGGAGTGTTTCTGTTTCTTCTATTTCCTGGAAGAGCTTGAACAGGACTGGCAGTAGGTCCTCCTTAAAGGTTTGGTAGAGTTCACTAGGGAATCCGTCTGGACCTGGGCTTTTGTGTTTGGGAAGTCTTTTAATTACTGTTTCTATTTCCTCAATGGTGATAGGCTTATTCAGGTATTGGAGGTCTTCTTGTTTCAGCCGTGGGAGGTTATAGGACTTCAGGAATTGATCCATTTCTTCTAGATTCTCATGTTTCCACGGCATACAGGCTCTCAAAGTAATCTCTGATGATCTTTTGGATTTCTGTGGTTTCTGTTGTGATGTCACCCTTTTTATTTCTGATTCTGTTTATTTGGGTTCTCTCTTTCCCTGTCCTTACAAGTCTTGCCAATGGTTTGTCAATCTTGTTTATTTTTTTCAAAAAACCAGCTCTTGGTTTCATTAATCTTTTGGATTGTTTTTTTTGGTTTCCAACTCATTGATTTCCTCTCTAAGTTTTATTATTTCCTTTTTTTCTGCCTGGGTTGGGCTCCTTTTGTTGGTCTTTCTCTAATGTCTTCAGCTGTGTAGTCAGGTTATTTATGTGGGCCCTTTCTTGTTTCCTGATGAATGCTTGCAGAGCTATAAATTTCCCTCTTAACACGGCTTTTGCCGTGTCCCACAAGTTCTTATAGTTGGTGTCTTCATTTTCATTTGTTTCCAGAAATCTTTGGATTTCCTGTTTGATTTCTTCTATGACCCATTTGTTGTTCAGGAGTGAGCTGTTCAGTTTCCAGGTGTTTGGTTTGACTCCCTGTTTCTGTGTACGGTTAACTTCCATTTTCAGTGCATCATGGTCTGAAAAGATAGCTGACACAATTTCTATCTTTTTTATTTTATTGAGGTATGCTTTGTGGCTTAGCATGTGGTCTATCTTGGAGAATGTTCCATGTGCACTAGAGAAAAATGTGTATTCAGCTTTTTTGGCATGAAAAGCCCTGTATATATCTACTAGCTCTCTTTCTTCCATTTCTTCCTTCAGAGCCAATATTTCCTTGGTGAGTTTCAGTCTTGTTGATCTATCCATCGTTGATAGAGCAGTGTTGAAGTCTCCAACTATTATTGTGCTACTGTTAATGTCTTCTTTGATGTCTCTTAGCAGTTGTTTTATGTATTTTGCTGGCCCCTCGTTGGGTGCATATACGTTTAGTAGTGTAATTTCTTCCTGGTGTACATACCCCTTAAGTAATAAGAAATGGCCTTCGTTGTCCCTTCTAACCTTTTTCAGCCTGAAGTCTATATTATCTGATACTAATATGGCCACACCAGCCTTTTTTGGAGGAATTGTTTGCATGGAGAATGGTCTTCCAACCTTTGACTTTGAGTCTGTGTTTGTTCTGATTATTCAGATGTGTTTCTTGTAGACAGCAGAATGTTGGGTTCAATTTTTTAATCCACTTTGTTACTCTGTGTCTCTTAATTGGTGCATTTAGACCATTGACATTGAGAGAGATTATTGTCATCGGATTTTGTGCCATCTTTCTGTTTGAGCTTGTTGTGCTTATGGGTTTGGTCGTATTACAGTAGACCCTTCAGTCCTTCTTTTAAGGTTGGTTTTGAGTCCATGAAGTTCCTGAGTTGTTGCTTATCCATGAAGTTGTGTATCTTTCCTTCATATCTGAATGTGAGTCTGGCCGGGTAAAGAATTCTTGGTGAGGCCTGCAGTTCATTCAGCCTTTTCACAATATCCCACCATTGTTTTCTTGCTCGGAGTGTTTCATCAGAGAAGTCTGCTGTAAATCTTAGAGATGTTCCTTTGTATGTGATTTCCTTCTTTGATCTTGCTGCTTTCAGTATTCTATCTCTATCTATAGTTTTTGTCATTTTAATTAAGATGTGTCTTGGAGTATTCTTGTTGGGGTTTCTTTTAGCAGGTATCCTACGGGCCTCCTGGATCTTGAGGCAAGTGTTTTTTAGTTCCGGGAACTTCTCAGCAATGATGGCTTTGACAGTTTCTTCTTCATCAGGGTTTTCTTCTTGCCCTTCTGGGACCCCAATGATCCGTATGTTGTTTCTTCTGGCTTCATCCCGATTATCTCTTGTTGTCTGTTCGGTAATTGTGAGTCTTTTTTCTATCTTCTGGTGTTGTGTAGAGAATCTTTGGAACGCGTCTTCGAGATCACTAATTCTTTCTTCAGTAGCTATTATTCTGCTATGCTGGCTTTCCACTGTGTTTTTCATTTCATTTACCTCATTTTTAATATATGTCATTTCCATTTGCATTTTCCTCACTTCTTCTATCATGTCCTCTTGTATTTTATTGAGTTTGCATTCCATTGCTTCTTTTGAATTCCTTATGACTCCTTAACATTTCTTTCCGAAATTCCTTATCAGAGAGGTTATATAACTCATTGGTATTGCTTGGCTCATCTGGACTAGTGACTTCACTCACAGAGCTGGATGGAACTTTGCGTTGCCTTACCATTTTGACTATTGTAGGTTGCAAATGTGGGGTCTTGGATGACAGGATAGTACAGTTAGTAGGTGTCTGGTCTGTTTGCGGAGTTTGGGTGGGTAGCAAGGATGTAGGGACCAAGGTTCAGTGGTACCTCATGCAAGATAGGTAGTAAAAGGTTCGCGATGATTACGGAGGCGCAGGGCCCAAGGTTCCGCGGTGAAACCAAGGCAGTTAGCCTTGGTTCCCGTTGATGGAGTTTCCGCTCTTCCCTGGGGCAGTTTGGGTCCCGCGGAGACGCAGGGATCACGCACACACCTGGCGGGGGGGGGGGGGGAGATTTTCAGCCGGTCCCAGGAGCCCAGCGCCCAAGGTTCCGCAGTGAAACCAAGGCAGTTAGCCTTGGTTCCCGTTGATGGAGTTTCCGCTCTTCCCTGGGGCAGTTTGGGTCCGCGGAGACGCAGGGATCACGCCCACACACCTGGCGGGGGGGGGGGGGGAGATTTTCAGCCGGTCCCAGGAGCCCAGCGCCCAAGGTTCCGCGAGTGAAACCAAGGCAGTTAGCCTTGGTTCCCGTTGATGGAGTTTCCGCTCTTCCCTGGGGCAGTTTGGGTCCGCGGGAGACGCAGGGATCACGCACACACCTGGCGGGGGGGGGGGGAGATTTTCAGCCGGTCCCAGGAGCCCAGCGCCCAAGGTTCCGCAAGTGAAACCAAGGCAGTTAGCCTTGGTTCCCGTTGATGGAGTTTCCGCTCTTCCCTGGGGCAGTTTGGGTCCGCGGAGACGCAGGGATCACGCACACACCTGGCGGGGGGGGGGGGGGAGATTTTCAGCCGGTCCCAGGAGCCCAGCGCCCAAGGTTCCGCAGTGAAACCAAGGCAGTTAGCCTTGGTTCCCGTTGATGGAGTTTCCGCTCTTCCCTGGGGCAGTTTGGGTCAGCGGAGACGCAGGGATCACGCACACACCTGGGGGGGGTGGAGATTTTCAGCCGGTCCCAGGAGCCCAGCGCCCAGGTTCCGCAGTGAAACCAAGGCAGTTAGCCTTGGTTCCCGTTGATGGAGTTTCCGCTCTTCCCTGGGGCAGTTTGGGTCAGCGGAGACGCAGGGATCACGC
>JAJIBD010022461.1:0-50998 GCA_021461705.1 Cryptotis parvus
AAAGATTAATGAAACCAAGAGCTGGTTTTTTAAAAAAATAAACAAGATTGACAAACCATTGGCAAGACTTGGAAGGACAGGGAAAGAGAAACCCAAATAAACAGAATCAGAAATAAAAAGGGTGACATCACAACAGAAACCACATGAAATCCAAAAGATCATCAGAGATTACTTTGAGAGCCTGTATGCCGTGAAACATGAGAATCTAGAAGAAATGGATCAATTCCTGAAGTCCTATAACCTCCCACGGATGAAACAAGAAGACCTCCAATACCTGAATAAGCCTATCACCATCGGAGGAAATAGAAACAGTAATTAAAAGTCTGCCCAAACACAAAAGCCCAGGTCCAGATGGATTCCCTAGTGAACTCTACCAAACCTTTAAGGAGGACCTACTGCCAGTCCTTTTCAAGCTCTTCCAGGAAATAGAAGAAACAGAAACACTCCCAAACAGCTTCTACGAGGCACATATCACCCTGATACCCAAAGCAGGGAGAGACAACACAAAGAAAGAAAAACTACAGACCAATATCCCTGATGAACACGGATGCTAAGATCTTCAACAAAATACTAGCAAACAGAATCCAAAGACTCATCAAGAAGATTATACATCATGACTAAGTTGGATTCATCCCGGGGAATGCAAGGATGGTTCAACATTCGCAAAGTCAATCAACATAATACATCATATCAATAAAAGAAAAATAAAAACCATATGATCCTTCCAATAGACGCAGAAAAAGCATTTGACAAGATCCAGCACCCGTTCATGATTAAAACCCTCCAGAAAATGGGGAATTGAAGGGACTTTCCTCAAGATAGTTACAGCCATCTACCAAAAGCCCACAGCAAGCATCATTCTAAATGGGGAAAAGTTGAAAGCCTTCCCCCTGAGATCAGGGACAAGACAAGGTTGCCCCCTCTCACCTCTTTTATTCAATATAGTACTGGGAAGTACTTGCCATAGCAATCAGAGAAGAAAAGGACATCAAGGGCATCCAGATAGGCAAGGAAGAAGTCAAGCTATCATTATTTGCAGATGACATGATATTATACCTAGAGAACCCTAAACCTCTACCAAAAAACTCCTAGAAAAAATAGACGCATATAGTAGAGTGGCAGGATACAAAATCAACACCCAAAAGTCAGTGGCTTTCCTATATACAAATAACGAAAGAGAAGAAAGGGATATTAAGGAAACTATTCCATCTCACAATTGTGCCACAGAAAATCAAATACCTAGGAATCAACTTACCCAAGTATGTAAAGGACCTGTACAAAGAAAACTACAAGACACTGCTCCAAGAGATAAAAGAGGACACAAGGAAATGGAAACACATTCCCTGTTCATGGATGGGGAGAATCAACATTGTCAAAATGGTAATACTCCCTAGAGCTCTGTACAGATTCAATGCAGTCCCTATGAGGATACCGATGACATTCTTCAAAGAAATTGACCAAACGCCTCCTGAAATTTGTATGGAACAATAAACCCCCAAGGATAGCTAAAGCAATCCTCGGGAAAAAGAAGATGGGAGGCATCACCTTTCCCAACTTCAAACTGTACTACAAGGCAGTAGTAATTAAAACAGCATGGTATTGGAATAAAAACAGACCTGTGGACCTATGGAATAGAATTGAGTATCCTGACACCCAACCTCAAACACATGATCATTTAATCTTTGATAAAGGTGCAATGAGTCTAAAATGGAGTAAGGAAAGCCTCTTCAACAAGTGGTGTTGGTAAAACTGGGCAGCAACATGTAAAAAATGAATTTGGACCTGTGTCTAACACCATGCACAAAAATCAGATCAAAATGGACTAAAGATCTCAATATCAGACTTGAATCCACCAAAGTACATTGAAGAAAATATAGGAAAAACCCTCCACCGACATTGAAGCTAAAGGCATCTTCAAAGGTGAAACATCACTAACAAAGCAACTAGAAGAAAAGATAAACATATGGGACTACATGAAACTGAAAAGCTTCTGCACCTCAAAAGAAACAGTGACTAAGATACAAAAGCAGTCCACAGAATGGGAAAGAATATTCACCCAATACCCATCTGATAAGGGGTTAATATCCAGGATCTATCAGGCACTGGTAGAACTTTACAAGAAGAAAACAAACAACCCCATCAAAAAAATGGGGAGAAGAAATGAAAAAGAAACTTCAGCAAGGGAAGAAATTCGAATGGCCAAAAAACATATGAAAAAATGCTCATCATCACTAATCATCAGAGAGATGCAAATCAAAACAACAATGAGATACCACTTTACACCACAGAGACTGGCACATATTCAAAAGAGCAAGAACAACAAGTGCTGGCGTGGATGTGGGGAAAAGGGGACACTCATCCATTGTTGGTGGGAATGCCGGCTGGTACAGCCTTTCTGGAAAACAATATGGACTTTCCTCCAAAGACTAGAAATTGAACTCCCATTTGACCCAGCCATACCACTCCTGGGAATCTACTCTGGGAAACCAAAAAATACGCAGCGGAAACACCATCCCTACTTTTATGTTCATAGCAGCATTATTCACAATAGCCAGAATCTGGAAGCAACCAGAGTGCCCGAAAATCGATGACTGGATAAAGAAGCTTTGGTACATCTACACAATGGAATACTATGCAGCTGTTAGGAAAAATGAAGTTATAAAATTTGCCTATAAATGGATGGACATGGAGAAGATTATGTTGAGCGAAATTAGCCAGAAGGAGAGAGACAGATACAGAATGACTGCATTTATTTGCATGGCATAAATATATATGTACATATTATGATACCAATATCCAAGGTCAAGTGAAACATATATCAGGAGGTCTTGTCAAAGGTGGAGATTATCACAAACGTGTGGGAGTCAGAGTTTAGGTAAGACAGAAAATGGAACAGGGTGCTAATAATAGTCGAGGGTACTAATGCCAACCTAGAACTGAGCATTAAATAGAGGCAAAAGGATACACATGACAACCTTTTAATGTATGTTCTGTAATCCATAGTCTGGAAGGGAAGGAAAAGAGAAAGAGAGAGAGAGAGGAAAGAAATAAAGAACCTGCCATGGAGCAGGGCTGGGGAAGGGGGGAGGAACCGGGGATGTTGGTGGTGGGAGATGGGCACTGGTGGAGGGACGGGTGCTGAAACACTGTATGACCAAAACCCAAACATGAACTTTTTAATTGTATATCTTTTTATTTGTATATCTCACGGTGGTATAATAAAATACTTAAAAATAAATTATTTATTCACAAAAAAAAATAAAATGTAAACAAATTCAAAGATGTCTTGGGAATTTTTACTATCTGTGAATAAATTCTGCAATAATGTATAAAAAGAAAAATTATGAATCAAACCCATTTGCATAAAATAGAATTATTCTATTCTTTAACCATTTGCTATTTGATTTCATTGTCAGACTTTAATTTCTCTTTTATTGGGTATTTTTTGTTGTGAAGACTTTGTTTGTTTGTTTGTTTATTTTACAATTACAAAGATGTTCATGTTTGGGTTCATGTTCATGTTCCAGCACCAATCCCTCCACTAGTACCCATTTCCCACCACAAATGTCCCCTAATTCCCTCCCTCCCTCCCCCCCCCAGCCTGCCAGCCTGCCTCTATGGCAGGCACTTTGGCTCTTCTCTCTCTCCTCCTCTCTCTTTCTCTCACTCTCTCTCTTGCTCTCTCTTTGTCTCTCTTTGTTTCTCTCTTCTGTCTCTTACATTGTGACTTGCAAATATATATATTTAGAGGCTATTATGTATATCCCTTTGCCTACATTCAATACTCAGTCCTAGGCTGGTATTATCATTTCCAACAATTATAACGTACACTGCTCCTTTCTCTCTCTTACCTAACCTCTGACTCTCACACATTGTGGTAGACCTTAATTCTCTTTTATTTATATTTGAATTCTATTAATATTTATCTCACTGCTGTCCTTCCGTTTATTTTATATATATTCACTTTTTAAACTACTTCTTTTTATGTATATATATACACATATATATATATACATATATATTTACTGCATGTTTATAGTTTTTGTTGTTTCTAATTTATGGGAATAGAAATATAAGTACAGGCTTTAAATAAAGATTTTGCCTTGCATGTTGTTAACAAGTCAATCCCTTTCACCACATATGGCTCTTGAATGCTGCCAAAGAGTAATCCCTTAGCACAGAGCCAGGAGTAAAACCTGAACACAGTTGGGCATAGCAAATATTAAAAACAAAAACCAACCAATGAATAATAAATTAATTAGGTAAAACACTGGCCTCTTTGGCAAGAGTAGATGAATATAAGATTTTGTTTTATTTTACCCTCTGATTCTGTACAACATTTTAACTTCACATAAAAAAGACATATGCGGACTGGAAAGAAATCCCAGAGGGCAGAATGTCTTCCTTGCTTATACAACTTTGATCCCTGACATCACATGATCCTGATTCATTATTGTGTACATGTATTTTTTAAATTTTTTTATTATACTACAAGGAATATACAATTACAAAGACATTTATGATTAGGTTTCAGCCATACAGTGTTTCAGCAATCATCCCTCCACCAGTGCACATTTCCCACAACCAATGTCCCCAGATTCCCTGCCTCTTCTACCGCCCCCAGTTTGCTCTATGGCAGGCTCTTTCTTACCTCTCTCTCTCTCTCTCTCTTTTCTCTCTCTCTCTCTCACTCCATCTCTTACACATTGTGGCTTGCAATACAAGCCTCTTTCTATGTTCAGTGCTCAGTCCTAGTCTGGGTGTTACCATTTCCAACAATTATTAGCACACCGATTACTTTTCTATATTACCTAACCTCTGATTCCCACACACTTGTGGTAGTTTCCAGACATTGACAAGACCTCCTGGTCCATGTTTTTCCTGGCCTTGAATATTAGTCTCAAACTATTTTTTATATATATGCATTTTTTAGGTCCCCATGTACTCTTGCATATGGCCCTGAAGTTTCCAGCACTGTATCATAGACTCAGAAATTGATAATTTTGCCTGGTTAACACAGTAACACTGGAGATGACCCCCAAACTTCTGCTTGGGATTTTCTGTTACCTCTATGTTTCTATGTTATCAAAAATATTATTTTAACATTTTTGGTAAATGTTAGAATTACTTTACATTTTGTTAGTCAATCCATCTCTTTTTAGTATAAAATTTGTTATTTTATGACAGATGTGTGTGAGTCTCTGAATCAGGCATACCTGGGCTGGTCTTGAGAAAGACTGCTGTTGGGTGGGACTCTCATGAGCTGGGCTTGTGATCAGCTCTTCTGCTGGGTGGAGCCCTGATGAGCTGGGGAGACCAGATGTGGAAAATGGCGGCCCTCTTGGTGTGGTGATTCCTCTGACTTCTTGCGAGGCTCTGCTGGGATGGTGGGCCAGGTCTAGAATCTGCCTTTGTTGGGGAATGCTTTCCGGGGTCCCCGACAGTGCCAAGAAGCGAAGTTTCCTTCTACCTCCGGAGCTGGCAGGGAATGGATGAAAACTCAGGAATCCAAACGCAGGTTTTAAAATTCTTTACTTACCACAGGTTCAGGCATACAAATCAGCAATAGAAAAAACCCTGTGCTTAGAATTCCCTGCTAGAACCCCAGCCATGTGTAGGCCAAGATGGCGGCCACCACATATTAAGGCCCTGTAAAAAGTAGACAAATACAAGACTCCCAAGAAGAGTGCAAGCCCCAAAAGAGAGCCCAAAAGAGAGAGCACAGAGTGAGAGAGAGAGAGAGAGAGAGAGAGAGCAAGCTGGTTTTATACCCTGCAACTCAGACCTCCCACTATTATGGGAAGTAAGGGAGGGTCAAATGCACTTAGATAATTTATCCCAGCACCTAACCTAGGCCCTATTATATGCTAATGTTTTGAGCCAAGATCTGCCTGGAAATGCCTTTATAGGGTAGAGAAGGGTTTTCTGAGATGGCATGCCTCTATACCAAAGGCTAATACTAATGCCAGTTAAATATTTCTCCAAGCCTTCACAAGAGTCTCCTCTACTTCACGGTAGTTTTGTATTTTAGTTGCCTTTGAGTTATCAGGGAGCCATGCTGCTTGCTTGGAGGCAAACAGCATTTCTCTCTGGTCTAATTACTTAGAGATCCAACGTGGCCAGGCAAATATGCTGGTAAGATCTAGCTAGTCCCCACGATGATTGTGGTAGCATGAGAGAATATTTATACCAGCCAGTACAGAGTACATGGTCAGATAAACTGCCACATTTAGACTAACCCCCTATCTATGAAGTGACCTGCAGGAGGCAATCCAGGGCAGGTGCCGAGGCTCTTAGAGGAGTCCTGCAACACACCTTCCCTCCCAGGCATCTCAAGTCAGCTGGGCATAGGGAGAGCCGGTAGCAGCTCTGCCCCATGTATGGGAATCTCTGGATCAGGCATACCTGGGCTGGGCTTGAAAAGATTGCTGTAGGATGGGACTCTGTCGAGTCGGGCTTGTGATCAGCTCTTCTACTGGGTGGAGCTCTGACAAGCTGGGGATATACGGGGCACATACACCAGGCACATACACATACACGGAGCAGAGCTGCTACCTGCTCTCCCTGTGCCCAGTTGATCACGAAGCACCCAGGAAGGTGGGTTCTAGCCCTGGCCTGCCATCCCAGCAGAGCCTCACAAGAAGCCAGAGGAACCCCCACACCATGAGGGCCACCATTTTACACATCTTGACTCCCCAGCTCGTCAGAGCTCCACCCAGCAGAAGAGCTGATCACAAGTCCGGCTTACACGGCCAATTTATGACCGCGTGGTTCATCAATAAATGCACGAGATGAGAGTCAACTACAAGAGTATCCCACCCAAACAGTAGAGCCTGACAAACTACCCATGTTGTATTTGATATGGGAAATGCAGTAACAATTATAGACATCATTCCCATGACCTGATAGAATGATTTGAGGCTTTCTATGTTCCTGGAGCAATCAGATGCCCTTAGGCTACACTAGCATGTGACAGGATGTATAGAGATGTTACTGGTGCCTACTCGAAGCAAATCGATGAACAACAGGAAGACAAGTGATACAAGTGATGACAGATGACGAATTAAACAATGTCTATATAACTTTTAACACACTTATTACACTCTTCAGCTAGAACTTAATTTTCTTAGAAGCAAAAAAATATAGTTAAATACTCTTAGAGCAACCATACATTACAATGTAAAGCTCAGAAAGAATATGCATGATTAAATCATATTGGCAACTGTCACTTGATCACTTCACTTGATCACTTGAATCCCGTTATTAATTGATTTGCTCGAGCAGGCACCAGTAATATTTCCATTGGACCCTATCACGTGCCAATGTATCCCAATGGCATCTGGTTGATTCAGGAATTGAAGAGCCTCAAAACATTCCTTCAGGGTCTTGACAAAGAAGTCCTGACCATCTTATAGATGGGCAGCCACGTGATCTTTTGACATCCCGTGGGATCCAGTTGGTTATGGCTCTAGTCCAGCAGTCGTCTCCAAATCGCATTACATGTCCAGCCCATCTGATTTTCAACGCTTGGCAAACGAGACAGCGCCCCTGATTCTGAAGTAGCAATGGAGGTCGGAGCTCTGGATTCCTTCTCTCACTTGAATGAGGCGTGATATTCCAAGCATAGCTCTTTCAGTTCCTCTCTGGGAGATCAGAATAGCATTCTTATCCTGCTTTCATAGGGCCCAGGTCTCTGAGGCGTATGTTAATGCAAGGAGAACGGTGGAGTCGAAGAGATGTGCCCGAGCAGGAGGTTCTTTGTCCTTTTAGCTATTTCTTCAATGCCTTTGAAGGCATTCCATGCCGCTCTCTTCCTCCTGCACAGCTCAGGTTTTAGGTCGTTCATCATGTTCACTTCTCGACCGAGGTACACGTAACTGCTGCATTCAGAGATGTCTGTTCTATTTAGAGTGAATGGGGCCTCTGGAAATAGTTCATTTTTCATGAACATTGTTTTGTTTAGATTCAGCTGAAGACCTATCTTTCCACATTCTCGGTCAAAGTCAGCCAGCATTTGTGCCACTTGGCTAAAGTTTGGTGTTATTAGAATGATATCATCAGCAAAGTAGAGGTGGTGTAGTTGCCGACCATTTATCTTCACTCCCATTCCTTCTCATTCTAATTGTCTCATGATGTTCTCGAGGGTGGCACTGAAGAGTTTTGGTGAAAAGGTATCACACTGCTGAACCCCTCTTTTGACATCAATGATCACTTCCTTGTAGAATGGTGAGATCCTGGTGGTGAATCCGTAATACAGCTCACGAACCGATCTTGATGTATTGGGCTTGAACGCTCTGTTTGGATAGGGCTTCGATGACTGCTTCATTCTCCACAGAATCAAAGGCTTTCTTTTAAATCAATGAATGTGAGACAGAGCGATATCTTGTACTCCATACAAACCTCAATGAGCTCGGTTACTCTGTCGATATGGTCGATTGTGCTGAATCCTTTTCGGAAGCCAGCTTGCTCGCATGGTTGTCCTTCATCTAATGTTCTGCCAATTCTGTTCAGGATGACTCCAGTCAACAGCTTGTAGATGATGGACAACAGGCAGATGGGGCTATAGTTGCCAATTTATTTATGCTTTTTTAATTCTCACTAATTGAAAGAATCTTAAAATGTAATGTTTTCAAAATGTGATACTTACATTCAGGAATTAATAAACAATAAATTATAGATTAAGTCAACCATTTCTTATAGATTCTTAAATGAATTAAGTTGCTTTTTTTTAGAACAATGCTACAAGTTTATCGCCACACTGAAACTTATTAATAATAAAAGGATTTGTGTGTATCAGAAATGAAAAGCTATATAGAGTCCTCTGTGATATTTTCATAAAATAGTGTAGCATTTTAACTGAGTGATTTTTGTGACTTTTATAGGACTTATGGAACTAGAAACACATATACCTCTTTCAATAATGACTCTTAATATTTTTATCAATAACCTATAAGCAAAGGAAATTTACTTTCTTTCCATAAAAACATGATCCAGCTTGTGTTATTATAATTTTGAACTTCTTTATACCATTATGGGTTTTTCATTATGTAATTATTAGTCTGTTGATAGCATAAAATGCAGTTTTCAATGGAAGTTTCGGACATTTTAAATATATTTACTTGTGACAAACTACCATTGTCCTTATAGAAAACATGTCTACTTCTATGTACTTTTTCATTAGAATTATCCTCTGATATATATTTTTTTTCCAAAGACAGCAGACATTATCCTCTGAGATAAACATGTCTGTCCCAAAAAGAAAACTTTTAATGTAAAGTTATAATTTGGGCAAAACAAGAGGGTGTGATGACTTTTCTTACAAAACAAATGTAGTATCAGCACTTTGCTAACTATAAGTTTATCACTTTTAATGAGGATAGACATTAAGATTTACTTGTTCCATAATGGTTTATATATAACTACCAGTATGGATATAGTACTTTTTTACACTAAATATAGTATCCAGTGCAACAAATAACTTCAGCATATGGCCAAATGTTCACCAAAAGAATAAGGTAATGCCAGTAAAGCAAACTTGTACAGAATACAAAAGTTCTTACATAGTAACACCTGATAAAGTCATTCTCAACATCCGGACTCCACAGCTTGTCAGAGCCCCACCCAAGAGAAAAGCTGATTTCTCCCCATTGTAGTTCATCAGTAAATGCATGAGATATGAGTCTACTACTGAAAGTATATCTCCTGCATGGCAGAGCCAGGCAAGCTACTGGTGTTGCATTTGATATGCCAAAAAAACAGTAACAATTATAGACCTCATTCCAATGACCTGAAAAGAATGGTTTGAGGCTCTTTGTGTTCCTGGAGTGAGCAAATGCCCTTGGGCTACACTAGCATGCAGTGACAGGTCATATGGAGATGTTACTGGTGCCCATTCGAGCAAATAAATGAACAATGGAAAGAGAAGTGATATAAGTAATAGTAATTAATTCCAACAATTCTAAAATAGAAAGTAATGAAAATATTCCATACATACACAATTTTCTGATCTTTCTTTTTTTATTGTTTAAGCCATGGTCATAAATATTTTATTTTTATAGTATCTAAGTTACAATGAAGGCAATACATGATTTTATAATACAAATTTTCCCTTTTATTGAAGAGGAGTGAACCAGAGAAAAGATTAAAACACATTTTCTTGATCAAGGTAGAACTCCTATAAGATCCTGTGATGTAATCTATCTCTAAAACACAAAATTTTGGATTCTAAAAGACATTTTAGCAGAGCTAAATATAATAGCCAAAATCTGAAAATAATCCAAGTGCTCAAAAACAGACAAATGTATAAAAATGGCTATATATATACATAATGAAATATTATTCAGCTATGAGAAAAGATGAATTTTTCATTTATTTTGATAATTTATTATTCCGCCATGAGATATACAATTACAAAGGTGTTCATGCTTGGGTTTCAGTCATACAGTGTTCCAGGAACCATCACTCCACCAGTGCTCATTTCCCACCACCAATGTCCCCAATTCCCTCCCACCTACCCTAGCCTGCCTCTATGGCAGGTACAGAAAGATGAATTTTGCAGTTTGGTGTAGCATGGACCATATAACATGCAGAATTGTAGTGTGTTGTATTAGTGAAGTGTGTTGGAAAGTAAATTATACAGCAGGTGATCTCATGTATACATATGTGGAATATAGAGAAATGAAGAAAAGATTAGACAATTTCAGCAAACAAATCTTGATACATGACCAATAGAATGAGAACTAAGCATCTCATGGAGAGGGAGAAGGGACATTGGGATACTAACAATGTACAGATCTTAAAGCATTGGTAAAGGGTTTCTATAGTAGCTCTTTAACTACAAAAAATGTGACTTCCATACTATTGTAAACTATGACACCCTCAATAAAAAAGTATTTTTAAGACTTGTATTCAATTGGCACCAAAAAGTCATAATAAACCACAATTCTAATACTTTATTTGATGTACATACTATTAGTTATTACAGTTATCCCTTGATATGGTTCAATAGACAATTTATAATAAGTGTCTGAATATCTTCATGAAGTTTATGAAGCCATATGTCAGTAGTATATAGTGAAACTAATATTGAATATATTGTATGTATTATGTACAACTGACATACAACAGTTACTATGAAGATGGCCTTAACTGATATAATGGGAACCGGCATTTTTTAATAAAAATTAAGCAAAGTTTATCTCTTTCTAGAAATGAGACTTTTTACTACTAAAACTGATGTTTGTACAACCTAAAATAATTGTCTGAACTAGCGGATTCATCATTTAAAAGCTAACAACTTAGCATTATTTGGTGACAAAATTATTGACAGATGTCTAGTCAATTGCCCCAAGTCCTCCTGGTCATGTATTTCTCTGGTGGTTCAAAAAAAGGCAATGGTGCATAATAGGCTGAATAATTATGTTCATGGGTTAAAGTATTATTTTCTGAGCAAGAAAGTTGTTCAACCTCTCAAGCGTAGTTAGAGAACAGTAATAATAGTAGTTACTTTATCAATGTTAACTGCTTACCAGTGGATAGAACATAGTAAATGGTCATTAAATATCAACATTACTGCTACACTATTACAACTACTTTCACCTATCTGTATATGGTAGTTCTTCTTTTGTCCTTAAATTGCATCTCTAAAGTCTGGTTTTTATTTTTGTGTTTTTTGTTTTACTTTTGGGGATCACACCTGGTGACACTTAGAATTAACTCCTGGCTTTGCACTAGGAATCACTCCTGAAGATGATCAAGAGGACATTGGGATGCTGGGGACCAAATCTGGGTCAGCCACGCACAAAGCAAATACCCTACCCACTGCACTATTGCTTTTGCTCTGAATTCTGACATTTGATGATTTACCTAGTTCTCTTGACTTTATATTAGTGCTAATATTAATTAATTCTGCTATACTAAGCAAGTAGAAGTAGTTCAAGTCCTTTTGGTTCATGCTATTGACTGCATACACAAATGTTTTATTAACATTTTCATAATTTATATAATAACAATATTTACTATATTCTTTCAAAGGTCCAACAGGAATTCTCCAGATAACAGGTGCTCGGTGGAAACATTGTGACAAAGCTGCAGCATCAGTTATAATTAGCCATCTTAAAGAATGATCTTAAAAGAAGCCATTAGTTTTCACAAATTCCTTGGTCAGAGGTTATAGGTCAACTAGTATATCATCTAGCAAATGTCTCTATTTGAGACCAGAACACCAAAAAAGTGATAACATAAGACATAAAAATGAATGTAATGAGTTCATACAAATCTATCACTGCTATTAAGAAAGAGTTCTCAAAATTATTGCCCCTACAATGGCATCATTTATCTCTGTCTCATGACCATTCTTTTGTTTATGGTTCCGGTTATTGTGTAATCTGGAGATAGAGGCATTACTTTGTAATAATTCTACACCATAAAAAAATATTCACAGGTATTTTAATAGATCTGCGCTTTAAGACTTTCACAAAAATTGTATTCTAAAATCCATGTATATTGGGTTGTATCCTGAAGAGCATTATTTAATATGCTTGTTTTCTAAGAGTTTAAAGTTGTTTCATTGTAGCTAGATTGTGTACTATGGTACAGTTTAGGATCTCCGGAATTTCACATTGGGAGGTGCTTGAAGTCAATGTTAATTCAGGATCGGCATTTGTGGAAGGGATGAGGCAAAGGAGCATGTCTGCAGCAGACATGCTCCTCCTTTCATATTTTTATTGAAATATAAAAAAGGCACAAAATGTATTGGTCAATCACACAGGAGATATTTAGTCCACTAAGCTAAAGTGATGGATGTTTATTCTTCTTCTGTCATCAGTTGTTGGTTGTGGACTACTTTGGGGAGGAAAAACTTATTGACCAGACAGCTATAGAAGACCTACAGACAGTATCTCTAGCATTTTAGTAACACAATATGACTTGGGGATCCAGGGAGCAAATATTCTTGTCCGCTATAATGTATTTTAGATTTACCAGTTTTCAGACAACTGAAGAACTGTATTTTGGTATCTAATATCTGAGTAGAACATTTTATGCAATATGCTCTATTCAACTGCTTTTCCCTTTTCACCCACTTTTGCTACCATCTCTCCTCCCTGCACCTCCCAGCGCATATTTCCCAGGGATCTGAAGACTAGCCTGTGCTAATCATCATATGTAAATCTTTTATGCAAATTAGAAAGAGCACTATCAACTTCAAGGTCACATGAACTTACTCAAATACTACATCCATAAATATTAGTTCTTTAATACAGCATATTTATATATTGACACTATCCTTTTCAAATCAGTCTCAAAAGACATGCTCTTTTTTTTTTAGTTTATGTTAAGATACTGTTATTTACAGTTGACAGAGTTGAGTTTCAGGCATACAGTGCTCAAATATTAATCCAGTTAGCAATGTCAACTTTACTCCACCATGTCCCCAGTTTCCTTCCCACCCCAGGCCATCTCCTTGACAGGCACATTTTTAAATTTGGTTTTTGTAGTTTGGATCTCATATTTTCACATTTGCTTCTGTGGTTTAGATACATGCACAGACGACACCTCTACATGCTCAATGTGTGTGAAGCCCCTGGCCCCTGCCCATTACACCTATATTTTTCACCACTCATTCTCCTCTATTTCTAAATTTTACTTTATTCCTTAAGAATAATTATTGAGCAAATAGGTCCATAACATATTGCAAGTTTATAATGAATGGGTAATGACAATTCTCATACTGCAATATTGCTTTTTAAAAGATGCATAATATGTGCAGAATTTTGTAGGATTTACTAGTTAAAGATAATATGTATTTCTTAGTACATCATTTTTAAGTTTAAACCACTGTGCTGATTTACTAAAGCATTTGAGATCCTTTGTGATAATTTTTGCTGCATATACCTGAAGAGTCACATTTAAATCGATTTACTAGAGCAGGCACAAATAACATCTCCATACTGTCCTGTTGCAAGCAAGTGTACCCCAGGGTCATCAGATTGCTCCAGGAATAGGAAAAGCCTCAAACCATTCTTTCAGGTCACGGGAATGAGGACCATAATTGTTACTGGTTTTTGGCATAACAAATAAAATATGGGTAGCTTGCCAGGCTCTGCCATGTAAATAACAACAATAATAAATGTAGGTTGAAGAAACCAAGAATAACATGAAGATGTGAGGGTTGTGGTTGGTTTCACTTTTTCTCCCCAGACATTCACACATATTTTCTTTGGTTTGGTTTGGTTGTTTTTGGGTCCATCCAGCAGTGCTCAGGGGTTGCTCCTGGCTATGCACTCAGGAGTCACTCTTACAGGTGCTCAGGAAACCCCATGGAATACTGGGCATCTACCCTGGGTTGGCCTTGTGCAAGGCAAACACCCCATCAGCTAACCTGTTGTACCAGCCCCTACTTTTTTTGGAGTCACAGTTGTTAAGAACTTACTCCTGGCAGTGCTGGCCCCTCTGGGGATCAAACCAGGGTTGACTGAGAACAAGGCAAGCGCCCTCCCTGCTGTCCTATCTCTCCAGCCCTCACTACACATTTTTACTATCACCAGAACTGTCTTCAATGAACAGTTGTGTTTTTGTTTTCTGTTGTTTTTGATTTTGGGGTTACAACCGGCGGATGCTCAATATGCTCAATAGTCACTCCTGGCTCTGTACTCAGGAATTACTCCTGGAGGTGCTTAGGTGACCATATGGGATGCTGGGATAAAACCCCAGGTCAGCTGTGTATAAGGCAAATGCCCTACCTACTGTTATATCACTCTTGCCCCTGTTTTTATTTTGTTTTTCATCCAAGAAAAGCAGTTTCTAATTGACACAGGAATGCTTAAGGTAGAAAAATAACCGAGTTTCCTTCAAAATGAAAGAAATGCAGAGCGAATGGGGGAGGGGAGTTTCCCACGTGTTCTAATGGCTGCACCCTGCAGGAGCAAGCAGGAGCACAGAACAATGGGGGGGTGGGGGTGAGGGTAGCGATGGCACAGAGGGGAAGGTGTTTGCCTTGCGAACAGACTGATCCAGGTAACAATCCCTGACATCCCATATGGTCCCCTGTCACTGGGTGTGACCCAAAAGAGCAAAAAAAAAAAAAAAAAAAAAAGATAAAAGGAAAAATTGAAAAAAAAAAGAAACATTTGCACAGGAGTGATAGAGTTGGCCTGTACAGAGGGGGCAGGCTCTGGCTGTTTGTCTCACACACACCCACACACACACTGGCAGACAAGTCAGTGATTTGTTTAGTTTATGTGATGGGGACAGAAGTCGGGGTCTCAGACCTGGCCAGGTCTGTGCTGTGGTGTCTCCCCAGCCCAGGGAGCTTGGCTGGTTTTTCCCCATGAGGTTGAGGGCCAGGGACAAGAATGAGAAGAGCAGAAGAACTGGCTGAACAGTGACGAACCAGGTTGTTCAGCACACAGCAGATCTGGGTTTGATCTGGTACTGCAAAAATAGTCCAAATCCCATATCCCATAGTACAGCATGTAGGGTACTTGCCTTGCACGTAGCTGACTCCAGTTCGAGCCCTGACACACATTTAAATATATATATATGTATATATATATACATATATATATATATAATATTTATGAATGATGATCTACCATATACGACAGCTATATCAACTCTTTCTTCCACTCATTATCCTTTCACTGTCATCATTCACAATTTTACATATGAAGGTATTTCAAAGGAGAAATAGAAATGCAAATTATGCCCTTGTCCTGTCTTTCCCGGTCTAAACTTCTATGATGGAATCACAGATATTTCCATCTGATGGGTGCTAATGTCCCAGTGGTGACTGGAACTGAAATTATGGAGGAACTATTTTATGTTTTTTTCCAATCATATGGCAAAACATGCCAAGTCTGACCCATTTCATAACTTCTGTCAGATAGGCAAGCAAATTTTGTGTCTTTCCTCCCATTTACATACAAACATTATTTTAAAGATAGAGACATAGAGGGCTTTTACAGCATTTTATGTTTATTTAAATAATGATAATAACCCTGTCAGAATTCTCAGATATTTTGGCTGTTTAACACCTAGACATAAACAAACATGCAAACTAATCTTATGATCCATTCATTTAAGCACTGCTCTTTTACATTAGTGCCTACTGGGCATGAGTAGGATCAGAACTCTTGAGTTTTACAAGTCACAAGACTCAGAGGCCTTCAAGACTCTTCATTTTATAATTAAAAGTATGAAGTGACATGTAAATAGGTGAACAATGCTTCACCATTTTCTTGATACTGAAGAATTTCACATCAGTACCATTAAGAATTCTTCAACTCTCTGTTATCTACAGCTTCTTGTTCCATGCCATTGTCTTTAAGTCACTTATTAGCCAGGTCAGTCTCAATGGAACAAACATCTCTGAATGCAGCAATTATGTGTACCTAGGTCAAAAAATTCAACATGACAAATGACCTAGCATCTGAGCAGTGCAGGAGAAAGAGAGCACATGGACCGCCTTCAAGAGCATTGAAGAAATAACTAAAAGGACAAAGAACTTTCTGCCCCAGGCACATCTCTTTGACTCCACCATTATCCCTTACATTAACATACGCCTCAGAGACCTGGGCCCTAGGAAAGCAGGATGAGAACACTATTAAGATCTCCCAAAGAGGAATCAAAAGAGCTTTGCTTGGAATATCACAACACACTCAAGTGAGAGAAGGAATCCAGAGTTCCGACATCCATCGTTGACGATTGAGAGTCAGGGACCCTGTCCCGTTTGCCAAGGAATGAAATATCAGATGGCTGGACATGTAATGCAACTTGGAGAAGACTGCTGGGATAGAGCCATTACCTACTTGATCCCACGGGACATCAAAAGGTCATGTGGCCACCCACCTACAGGATGGTCAGACTTCTTCCTGAAGACCCTGAACGAATGGTTTGAGGCTCTTCATATTCCTGGAGCAAGCAGATGCCATTGGGATACACTGGCATGTGACAGGGACAAATGGAAATGTTACTGCACCAGCATGAGCAAAGCTACAAATAACGGGATATCAAGTGATCAAGAGATTAGCCAGGTTGTTTTTATTATAAATTTAATAGCCTTATCTATAGTAATTTAATACCATTGATGATTGCTTCAAGGAATATTGTTAAATGTCATATTCCCTTCAAACTTTTTCAAGCACTCATGGGAATCTTTTAGTATAGGACATTTTTGCTAAGAAATTGTATTAATGTGTTTAATTAAAAGAAACTATAACATTAATTGTTAATTATACATGACTTATAATTGTTTTCCTGTGTTGCATATATGATCTGAAATTTTCTTATGTTAGTCATGCTGCAAAAGTACTTCTTTTAATATTTTTACTATATTCCTTTCTTCTGAATGGCTAAGTCTCATCAGTCAGTTTATCTCTTAATAAACTGAATTAATATTAATTGCTAATTATAAATAATTATTAATACATAATAAGCTGACTTAATATTAATTGTTAATTATACATGACTTATAATTGTTTTCCTGTGTTGCTTATATGATCTGAAATTTTCTTATGTTAGTCATGCTGCAAAGTACTTCTTTTAATATTTTTACTATATTCCTTTCTAGAGTTATATATTATATTCCTTTCTAGAGTTTAAAATTGGACCAATATTTATTAGAACCTGTCCTCTTGATCCATTTGCAAAATATACATGATCTTAGATGGTCACAGATAGCTGTCTAGTCCACAAGAATAAAATTTTCTGCAACCATGATCTTAAATACTTAGGTTCACAAAAATAGCTATCCAATGATAAATAGCAGAATTAGCTGGTACCATTTTATACATATTTAAATGATAATACATTTAGATATCATTTTCTGAAAATTTATTAATTATCTTTCATAACAATTATATACCTCATTTCCATGACCTGTGGAATGGTTTGAGGCTCTTTATATTCCTGGAGCAAGCAGATGCCCTTGGGCTCTACTAGAATGAGATAGGACATATTGAGATGTTACTGGTGCCCACTCGAGTAAATCGATGATGAACGGGAAGACAGTGATACAGTGATACAGTGAATTCACCAATTTAGTTTGTTTAATATTATGTGTCAGTTTCACTCCATTCCAAACATACGATGATATTTCTTATAGACAGACTCTGGGATTCTACTTCACAATAAAGTCCTATGGTGACGCCAGACAGGTTAAAACTCAAACCTGAATAGTTTATATATTTCCAGTTTATGATTCAGTATTAAAGAACCCTATAATGTAAGGTCACTGGAGACATCTGTCCACAATTACTTTACTAGTAGCTATTTTGAAACATTTTTCTGTTCTAAAATTTAACAACTAAAATGATACATTTATGTATATTTATGCATATATGTATCTGACTGACTGCATACACACATCCACTATCACATAAAGTTTGGTTCAAAGACACAAAAATTTGAATAAAAATAAATATATATTCATCTCACATGTCTCACTTGTCTTCCTGTTGTTCATTGATTTTCTTGAGCGGGCGCCAGTAGTGTCTTCATTCGTTGGGAATGAGGTCCATTATTGTTACTGTTTTTGACATATTGAATACATCACCACGTAGCTTGCCAGACTCTGTCATGGCTCTGGTTCATCCCAGGGGACCCAGGCTTTCTCTTTTTTTTTCTTTTTTGGGTCACACCCGGCAATGCTCAGGGGTCTCTCCTGGCTCTACACTCAGGAACTACTCCTGGTGGTGTTCGGGGTACCATATGATATGCTGGGGATAGAACCTGGGGCTGGCGGCCGGCCCGCGTGCAAGGCAAACGCCCTACTCGCTGGGTTATTGCTCCGGCCCAGACCCAGTCTTTTTATGTCAGACCAACAATCATCCAGGACCCAGGGGGCAGAGTCTTTCGTGTAGACAAGCCTAATTCCTGTCTGCCAGCACAGCCAGGCACCACAGCCACACCTGCAAAACTTCAAGGGGCAGAATATATTCTTGTGGCTGTGGTGCCCAGCTGAGTCAGCAGGTGCATACAGGAGATAGGCTTGCCTACACCCAGGGCTCTGCCCGTGGGGCCCTGATGGCTGATGGTCTGACAGAAAATGACTGGGCCCCTGGAATGACCCAGAGCCACAGCAGAGCCTGGCAGAGCCACAGCAGAGCCTGGCTACCGTGGTGTATTCAATATGCCAAGAACAGTCACAATAGTGGACCTCATTCCCAACGAATGGAAAAAATTACTTATGCCCACTTGAGCAAATCGATTAACAACGGGAAGACAAGTGAAGTGAAATAACTTCTGACCTTTGAGCCAGACGTTATAACTTGGAATTGGGCTTATTTTACCGACTTAATGCTAGAAGCAAGAGTTTCTCAGGGCTTGAGTTCATAAATGAAGTTAAAGATAAGACTGTCCAAATTATGTTTTCATAAAAGTATATAATTAGGAAGAGATAAAATCAAAACCAAAATAAACAAAGTACTTACTCAAAGTGACCCTGAAACCTCAAATTATCAAATAAATAAAGCTCACATGAATTAAATATAGTCAGCAAAAATAATTAAAATCATGAAATATAACATGAATTCACTTCAAGTAAAAATACTGTGATTACATGATAATTAAATGAATCTATAGAGAGGGGAATTCTTGATAGCTCTCTCCCCTCTGTATCATATATAAGAATTGTATATATGCTTTGTATCTATGTCACAGCACTATATTAAAAATTCTAACAAATATCTTCATTATAAGTAAGTGGTATTAACAATGATATTTATTACAATATTTAAAAGAAAATATTTATTACACTTTCATAAACAGTATAACTGAGATGTAATAAATGCTTGAAGCAAAAAAGGTAACTCTAAGTGTAAAGGAAAAAAAAATCGATGAAAATGTTCTACTATCTTGCTGACTGAATCATTAGTCAATTTTATTTCTCTTTTCTAAAACTAAGCATGAACCTTTAATTATATTAGATTTAAAGAAATATAAAATGTTTTGTCAATCAATTCTCTGCATATTCAGAATAGAACTTTCTAAGATTTCACACTGAAGGGCCCACAGGATGTATATTGTTCCACCTCCTTTTGAAGTACAAATGATAAAGGGTGTTTTGATTTCCCATGTGTCATAGTCAACTATGTAGGGATGAATAGCAAATCATCTCTTAAAATGATTGCAGAGGAGGTGTCCAAGAGATAAACTGACTGATGAGACTTAGCCATTCAGAAGGCAGCAACATGAATTATCTACCCATAAGTCTTTTCATGTGAGACATAAGAACATCATTCCAGAAAATGGTTTTCATGACCTCTTACTTATAGGATATCTAGAAATTATCTGCATGAAGGAATTGACAATAAGTTTGATATGGAGGACCAGGCTTGTTTCTAATATCAGGCATGATAAAGACACGTAACACATGATGAGGCATCTAATAAAATACTTTAGAGGCACCTAATTTTCAAGCACTGTAATAACAAAAAATGTTTTAAAAATTCTAGGCTCCATCAGTTTCTATATCATTCTCAAATTCCACCAAGAAATCTTCAGTTCTGTGAGTTTTCTATGCAATATTTTGCTCACATCTAAACATACATATTTCACATATTGCTTAGTTCTCCAACTTAAGAAAAGTCATAGACAAACACTTTACCATGTTTCATCACTTCGAATAAACTTGGAAGAGTGTAAATCGTTTCACGTTAGACATCTAAGAGCATATTATAGAAAAAACTAGTCCCTTTCTTTATTTCCCATCTTCTTCATTTTTTCTTTTCTGCCTTCCCTCTTTCTATAATTTTGTTTCAGTATTCTGATTTTGTTTCAGTATTCTATAATACCCTATAATTCTCTCAATCCGTTATCTGGTTGCTATGTAATAACATTGGTATCAAAACTGAAAAGTTTTTTTAAATTTTTTATTATACTTCCTTGAGACATACAATTACAAAGGTGTTCATAATTGGTTCTTGGTAATACAGTATTCCAGCACCCATCCCTCCACCAGTGCCCCATTTCCACCACCAATGTACCCCTCCCCTCCCACCCCCCCAGGCCGCCTTAATAGCAGGTACCCCAGTTTCCTCTCTTTCTCTCTCTATCTCTCTCTCTGTCTCTGCATCTCTCTGCCTCTTATTTTACACATTGTGACTAGCCCTGCAGATATTTAGAGTTTATCACTTAAGTCTCTTTGTGTATATTCAATGGTGAGTTTTAATCTGCCATTGTCATTTCCCACATTTAGTAAAACACTGGTATCTATTTATGTTGTATTAATGAATGCAGTCATTCTATATCTGTCCTTTTCCTTCTGACTAATTTCACTCAACATGATAGTCTCCATGTTCATCCATTTGCAGGTAGATTTCATAATTTCATCTTTTCTGACAGCCGCATAGTATTCCATAGTGTAGACGAACCACAGTTTCTTTAGCCAGTCCTCTGTTCTCGAGCATTAAGGTTGTTTCCAGATTCTAGCTATAGTGAATAGCGCAGAGATGAATAAAGAAGTACAGATAGTGTTTCTGCTATGTGTTTTCCGGTCTCTAGGGTATATTCCCAGGAGTGCTATTGCTGGATCAAATGGGAGCTCAATATCTAGTTTTCGGAGGAATGCCCATATTGTTTTCCAAAAGGGCAGGACCAGTCGGCACTCCCACCAACAGTGGATCAGAGTCCTTTTTCCCCCACATCCACGCCAGCCCCAGTTGTTCCTGCTGTTTTGGATGTGTGCCAGTCTCTGTGGTGTGAGATGGTACCTCATTGTTGTTTTGATTTGCATCTCCCTGATGATTAAAGATGAAGAGCACTTTTCATATGCCTTTTTGGCCATTTGAATTTCTTCTTTTTGGAAGCTTCTGTTCATTTCTTCTCCCCATTTTTTTGATTGGGTTGGCTGTTTTTTCTTGTGAAGGGCTACCAGTGCCTGATATATCCTGGATATTAACCCCTTGTCAGATGGGTATTGGGTGAATATCCTTTCCCACTCTGTGGATTGTCTTTGTATCTTGGTCACCGTTTCTTTTGAGGTGCAGAAGCTTTTTAGTTTTATATAATCCCATTTGTTTATCTTTGCTTCCATTTGCTTGGTCAGTGGTGTGTCGTCTTTAAAGATACTTTTCGTTTCGATGTCGTGGAGCGTTTCTCCTATGTTTTCTTCAATGTACCTTATAGATTCATGTCGATGTTGAGATCTAGAATCCATTTTGATCTGACTTTTATGCATGGCGTTAGAAGGAGGTCTAAGTTCAGTTTTTTACATGTAGCTGCCCAGTTTTCCCAGCACCATTTGTTGAAGAGGCTTTCTTTGCTCCACTTAATATTTTTTGCTCCTTTATCAAAGATTAAGTGGTTGTATATTTGAGAATGTGTTTCAGAATACCCAGTTCTATTCCATAGGTCTACAGGTCTGTCTCTATACCAATACCACACTGTCTTAATTACAACTGCTCTGTAGTAGAGCTTGAGGTTGGGGGAAAGTGATACCTCCCATCTTCTTTTTCCCAAGGATTGCTTTAGCTATTCGTGGAGTTTTATTATTCCATACAAATTTCAGGAGTGTTTGTTCAATTTCTTTTGAAGAACATCATGGGCATCTTTATAGGGACCACATTGAATCTGTATAAAGCTCTAGGGAGTATTACCATTTTGATAATATTAATCCTTCCGATCCATGGGCAGGGAATATGTCTCCATTTTCTCAGGTCTTCTTTTATTTCCTGAAGTAACCTTTTGGAGTTTTCTTTGTAGAGATCCTTTACATTTTTTGTCAAACTGATTCCTAGGTATTTGATTTTCTGTGGCGCAATTGTAAATGGGATAGTTTCTTTAATGTCCCTTTCTTCTCTTTCGCTGTTTGCATATAGGAAGGCCATTGACTTTTGGGTATTGATTTTGTACCCTGCTACTCTGCTATAGGAATGTATTATTTCCAGGAGCCTCTTGGTACAGAGTTTTGGGTTTTCCAGGTATAATATCATGTCATCTACAAATAGTGATAACTTGGCATCTTCCCTTCTTATCTGGATGCCCTTAATGTCTTTTTTCTTCCCTGATTGCTATGGCAAGTACTTCCAGTACTATATTGAATAGAAGTGGTGAGAGTGGGCAGCCTTGTCTTGTCCTTGATCTTAAGGGGAAGGCTTTCAGTTTTTCCCCATTGAGAATGATGCTCGCTGTGGGCTTGTAGTAGATGGCCTGGATTATCTTGTGGAAGGTTCCTTCAATCCCCATTTTATGGAGAGCTTTCATCATGAACTGGTGTTGAATCCTGTCAAATGCCTTCTCTGCATCTATTGATATGATCATATGGTTTTTATTTTTCTTTTTGTTGATATGATGTATTATGTTGATTGACTTGCAGATGTAGAACCATCCTTGCATTCCTGGTATGAATCCCACTTGGTCATGGTGTATAATCCTTTTGATGACTCTTTGGATTCTATTTGCTAGTATTTTGTTGAGGATCTTAGCATCTGTATTCATCAGGGAGATAGGTCTGTAGTTTTCCTTTTTTGTGGCATCTTTGTCTGCTTTGGGTATCAGGGTGATATGTGCCTCATAAAAGCTATTTGGGAGTGCTTCTGTTTCTTCATTTGCTGGAAGAGCTTAAAAAGAATTGGGAGTAGGTCCTCTTTAAAGGTTTTGTAAAATTCACTGGTGAATCCATCTGGACCTGGGCTTTTGTGTTTGGGGAGACTTTTGATTACCGATTCTATTTCCTCGATGGATTAGGTTTGTTGAGGTATTCCAAATCTTCTTGTTGCAGACTTGGGAAGCTATAGGAATTCAGGAATTTGTCCATTTCTTCTAGGTTCTCTTGTTTCGTGGCAACAGGCTCTCATAGTAATCTCTGATGATCTTTTGAATTTCTGTGGTTTCTGTTGTGATGTCACCGTTTTCACTTCTGATTCTATTTATTTGGGTTCTCTCTTTTCCTTTTCCTACAAGTCTTGCAAGTGGTTTGTCAATCGTGTTTATTTTTTCAAAGAACCAGCTTTTGGTTTCGTTGATCTTCTGGATTGTTGTTTGACATTCCATCTCATTGATTTCTGCTCTAAGTTTTATTATTTCTTTCTTTCTGCTTGGGTTGGGCTCCTTTTGTTGATCACTCTCTAAGATCTTAAGTTGTGTAGTCAGACTGTTTATGATGGCCTTTTCTTCTTTTCTGATGAATGCTTGAAGAGCTATGAACTTGCCTCTTAACACTGCTTTCGCCTGTATCCCACAAGTTCTGGTAATTCGTGTCTTCAGTCTCATTTGTTTCCAGGAATCTTTGGAGTTCCTCTTTGATTTCTTTTTATGACTTGCTGGTTGTTCAGCAGTGAGCTGTTTAGTTTCCAGGTACCTGGTATTGGACTCCGTTTTTGTGTACAATTAACTTCTATTTTCAGTGCTTCATGGTCTGAAAAAATAGTTGGCACAATTTCTATCTTCTTGATTTTATGGAGGTATGATTTATGGCTCAGCATGTGATTTATTTTGGAGTATGTTCCATGTGCACTGGAGAAGAAAGTGTATTCAGCTTTTTGGGGATGAAATGCCCTGTATATGTCTACCAGCCCTCTTTCTTCCATCTCTTCTTTTAGGGCCAGTATTTCCTTGGTAAGTTTCAATCTTGTTGATCTATCCAGGGTTGATAGAGCAGTGTTGAAGTCTCCAACTACAATTGTGTTGCTGTCAATGTCTTCTTTGAAGTCTATTAGTAGTTGTTTTAGGTATTTGGCTAGCCCCTCGTTGGGTGTATATATGTTTAATAGCGTGATTTCTTCCAGATATATATGCATCCCTTGACTATTAAGTAGTGACCTTCACTGTCCCTTCTGACCTTCTTCAGCCTGAAGTCTATGTTGTCAGATATCAGTATGGCTACCCCAGCCTTTTGGATGGGTTGTTTGAATGAAGGATTGTTTTCCAGCCTTTTAGTTTGAGCCTGTCTTTGCTCCGATTGTTCATGTGTGTTTCTTGCAGGTAGCAGAATGTCGGATTCAATTTTGTGATTCATTGTGGCACTCTGTGTCTCTTAACTGGTGCATTTAGACCATTGACATTGAGAGAGATTATTGTCATGGGATTTTTGTGCCATCTTTCTGAATAGGTTGGTTGTTTTTTTGGGTTATGTCTCGTCTTATAGTAGATCTTTCAGTCCTTCTTTTAAGGTTGGTTTTGATTTTACAAAGTTTCTAAGCTGTTGTTTATCAAGAAGTTGTATATCTGTCCTTCAAATCTGAGCGAGAGTTTAGCCGGATAAAAAATTCTTGCTGAGGCATTCATTTCATTAAGTTTTTTTTACTATATCCCACCACTGCCTTCGGGCTTGGAGGGTGTCTTCTGAGAAGTCTGCTGAAAGTCGAATTGATGCTCCTTTGTATTAAATTTCCTTCTTTGATCTTGCTGCCTGAAGAATTATGTCTCTGTCTATGGCATCCATTACTTTGACTAGGATGTGTCTTGGGGTCTTTCTATTGGGGGTCTCTTCTTGCTGGTATGCATCGGGGTTCTTGGATCTGGATGCCTTCGTCCTTTAACTCGGGAACTTTTCAGCCAGGATATTTTTAACTGTTTTAATTTCCTTGGGGTTACTTTCCTGTCCCTCTGGGACTCCTATGATTCTTATGTTGTTCCGCCTGGCTTCATCCCATTGTTCTCTGTTTCGTTGCTGATCCATTATCCGGTCTTTTTCCATCTTATGTAGATCTCTGAGTGCTTTCTGCAGCTCATCTTCAGTCTCACTGATTTTCTCTTCCGCTGCTGTCATCCTACTGTTCAGAGCCCGGATTGTGTTTTTCATTTCGTCTACTGAGTTTTTAAGCGATGATATTTCTATTTGCATGATTCTCATTTCTGCTCTCATTTCCTCCCGTAGTTTATTGACAGCCCTTTCAACTGCTTCGTTTATGTTCTCCTGTATTTTATTGGACATCTGCTCATTTTTTTCGTTGAGCTCTTTAAACATCCTACCAATTTCTTCTCTAATTTCATTGTCAGAGAGATCATGCACATCTGTATTCTTTTTTGAGTCTTCAGGGTCGATTCCTTCATCTGTTCTTTGAGCTGGAGATCTGTGTTGTTTCCCCATGGTGTTGTGGTGTTCAGGGATAGATTCCTCTTGTGTACTGTTTCTTTTTTCTTGAGGGTATTACCTTCCCTTGGTGTTGAATTTCCTAGTTTTTCTATTAATAAGCGGCGCGTTAGCGGCCACCTGCCCGCCAGCCGCATACCCGAGGGAGGTTACGTGAGGTGGAGTCAGGCCGGTGTGACAGTTCAAAATGACCTTTTACTTCCGGTTCGCTTGGAGTCAGGCCGGTGTGAGAGTTCAAAATGACTGTTTACTTCCGGTTTTGTTCGGACTTCTGGGGGTTGTAGTTCCACCTTCTGAGGAGACCTAGGGCTCTACCACGGCCCCAGGCGCCTGCCCGGCCAGCCGCACACCCCAGGGAGGTTCCCTGCGGTGGAGTCAGGCCGGTGTGAGAGTTCAAAATGAAAAATGAAAAGTTTTTAATTGTTTTACTTTTTTGCTTCTTTTGGGGTCACACTTGGCAATGCTCAGGGGTTACTCCTGGCTCTGTGCTCAGGAATTGCTCCTGGCGGTGCTAAGGGGACCACATGGGATGCCAGGGATCAAATCCAGGTCAGCTGTGTGCAAGGCAAATGCCATCCCCACTCTGCTATAGCTCCAGTCCCTGAAGGTTTTTTTTTAAAAAACCTCTTTTAAAGTTTTTTTTATTTATTTATTCATTTATCAATTCATTATTCATTTATTTATTTATTCATCTGTTTATTTATTTGTCTATCTGTTTGTTTATTTATTTGTTGCTTTTTGGGTTACACCCATCAATGCTCAGGAGATACTCTTTGCTCTGCACTCAGGAATTACTCCTGGCAGTGCTCGGGAGATGAGGTGACTACAAGAGTATGCTACCCGCATGGCAGAGCCTGGAAAGCTACCCATGTCATATTTGATATGCCAAATACCAGTAACAATTATAGACCTCATTCCCATGAATGACCTAATATAATGGTTTGAGGCTCTTTATATTCCTGGAGCTATCAGATGCCCTTGGGCTCTACTAGCATGAGACAGGACATATGGAGATGATACTGGTGTCTGCTCGAGCAAATCGATGATGAACGGAAGACAGTGATACAATGATACAGTGATTCTATCCATTAAAATTTTATTTCCAGTGAAATATTATTCTAGATTAGCTATGTGCATTAAAAATATATAAACATATGGCAAGTATCCATCATCATTACATGCCCACTCTATTAATATTACTGTTATGACTATGTTTAAAGATAGATTTTGCTATATATGATATTTGTTATATAGCCAAACTTGCTATCAGTGTATGTATATGTGATTAGCCTCCAAAATTTTATAGATCTCATCAAGTTGAAAGCTTGTTGTTTTTTTTTTTTTTTGCAGGCAGCAGGGTGGAAGATTTTGAGCCCTATCCATTGATTCGTAAAACTCTGTGCTCAGAAAATACTATTGTAGGTGCTCATAGAACCGTATACGGTGCCAGGAATATAACCAAGTTGTTTGCCTACAGACAAGTGCTTACCTGCGCTCTTCTCTCTGATCTCTCAACTGAAGGCTTTAAGAAGAATAACTGAAGTTCTCTGTAGATAGAATTTTGGAAAGATGGAAGACTTCTGATTTAAGATTGTTATGTGACAATACTCTTTGTATTTCTGCACTACAATTCAGTGTGATGACATGTCCTTAAATTTTAAATTTGTCATTCATTCCTAACAATAAACAATTATTTTGCCCCAACACCACCCCAACCCTCTAATTTTTTCCTTCCTTTATATTGATCTGTTTCTCTGAAGAATGTTTGCAGGCATTAACATCAACAAAGTGGATATTGGAATGTTATAGCGATTATCCTAGTTCTTTATATTTACAATTCATTATCACCATACAAGTAAGTAAAACCTGACAGGTACTGATGCACATTTAAAAATGAAAATCAATAAAGTTTTACTGATTCAGAAGACTCGAGCACATGCTTTGCATGTGAGAGCCTCACATTTGATCTCCAGCATCACATCAGAAAGTTCTCTGGCACTTCCAGAAATAACCCCCCAAGAATTAAGCAAGAAGCAGTCACTGAGACTAAGGTTACCTCTTAGTCTAACCCAAACTTTGGGTTTGAATTCAAACCCAAAAGTCTGAAAAAAAGGAAAAAAAATCTTCCTAGGTCAGTGAAGTAACTTAAAGAGCTGCAGGACATTCCTTGAAGGATCAAAGTCCCAAATTCGATTCCCATCCTCAGTATTCCAGAATGGGAATACTGTAAAACTCTAGTGGCCTAGAGTATCACCAGAAATAAACTCGGCTCACAAGGACTGCCAGAAGAGTTCCCACAAATCTTTTCCAAACTGGTCATGTAAAATATGGACATGTATAAGATAAAAGATTCACATCTCAATTAGTGTGATACAAAAGAGTAGAATTAAACTACTTCCTTGGAATCTAGGTTGTGGTTAGTAAGTAAACAACTTACTCATTTTTTTAGAAAAAATTAATCTTCCATAAAATAGTAGATTAAAGACTAATAAAATTGTTTAAAACTCACAAATTACTCTTTCTGATATAACTATCTAGTTATATTAATTATTGCTTCTCTGTTTTTCTTTGGTTTATCAGTATTATCAACTCTGTGATCAGATAGCACATCTTTAAAATCTGATGATTGTTTCAAGCCTGTTGTGAAATGTTCTCTGAATTCTTCTAGCACTCATTATATGAACTCCTAATTTAGCAGCATAATATCTTGATTTATAGATTTAAGTTAAAGTGTTTAAGTTTATTTTATAAGGCATCTCATTATTTTAGTAATCCCCTGGGTATTAATTCTAGTCCAAATCCTGTCTTCAACTAATTTAATGATTTGTGTATACAGGTGTCAGAACTTATTTTGATTTAATCTACATTGATGCTTTGAAGATAAGTTATAGTGAAAAAATAGCTCAAATATTATTGTGGCCTATTAATTTTAAAAGAAAATACTTATTCAAATTCCATGGTTTACGAAGTTTTTCATAGTACAATTGTTATAGACTCTCAATGTTCCAACGCCAATATTACCACCTGAGTGACCGTCCCTTCACAATTGTTCTAGTTTCCCAACCACCTTCTCAAGTCTACCCCTTAGCAGCACATCATAATTTGTTTCATATTGTGTATTATAACTAAATGGCTAATTAAGTTATCAAAAAATACTTCAGTAAAAGAAAATGTGAGAAAATTGTTGTATATCACCATAGGGTTGCTAAATCCATGTCTGAGGACACACTAAGCTGTTCACTGCTAGTTGTGTCTTCTATGTTATTGTTTTAGTTTTCTGAATTTAGCTGGCTTCTATGTTACTTTCCTATCTAACTTGGTATGCCCCTACTGGAATTTCAGTCTTGTGAAATTTGGGTATCAAACAACGGCAGTAGTCCAGAAATTTTAGAATCTATAGAACTGGGCCATTGAGTTGTCATGATGGCAGCTGTGGGAGATGAGTGAGGCTGTTGTGGCATCTGAGTATGAGGGATAGCTGATAGTAGGCTGGTCCAGTCTGAGAAGACCCCACAGTTTTCAGCCTGAACACCAAGTATATGGAGTTTTAGTGGTTAACGTCTCTATATGTCCAAAAGCTATGCTTAGATATCACATTCACTCAAGTGAGAGAAGGAATCCGGAGTTCCCACGTCTGTCAATGATCCAGAGTCAGGGATGCTGTCTCGTTTGCCAAGGCATCAAAAATGAGATGGGTTGGACATGTAATGCAATTTGGACACGACCGCTGGACTAGAGCCATTACTGACTGGATCCCATGGGACATCAAAATATCACGTGGCAGCCCACCTACAAGATGGTCAGACTTATTTGTCAAGATCCTGAATGAATTGTTTAAGGCTCTTTGTATTCCTGAAGCAACCAGATGCCATTGGGCTACACTGGCACATGATAGGGTCAAATGGAAATGCTACTGGCGCCTGCTCAAGCAAATTGATGAATAAAGGGTTATTGAGTGATCAATGTCTCAGCAGAGATTATTCATGCAGTGGTAAAGTTGGGCTGTTGGCAGGGAAGTAGAGTGGGGTATGGGTGCAGCTACCAGGGCTACAGCAGTGTAGGGACTATCCCAACACGTTCGCCAGAGTTTTCAGTTGGGAGACCAGTATTCTCATGAATTTCAGCTTCTGGGCTTGCATTTCCTTTGAGATTTAGTCATAAATCAGAAGACCAGGGCAGGTGGGTGATTCAACCTCATTGTGGTCTAATTAAATATAAATTTCTACAATTATAACTTTAAAGGTTTTAATTCTCAAATGAAAATTAAATAAAATCATATTTATATTTATATAAAATATACTAAGTAATTTGTTATGAAGCACAGGTTTCCTTTGAAAGCTATACTAAGAAAATTATAAGACATATACCTCTCATTTTTTTCTGTATATATATATATATATATATATATATATATATGACAATAGAGTTAATAAACATTTTGTAGAACAATCAGATCAATGTTTTAGTGTCTTTTACTGAAGAATCCCAGCTCTAAATGCTGTGTTATTCATATGAAAAAAGTTGTAGTTTTTAAATGAAGTGTCATTAAAAGTGTCAGGAAAGAGAACATTTATGAACCATGTCTTAAACCATCCTTCCTTTGTTTGTATTGCTGCTGAAATATATTTCTCAAGCCCTTGATGTAACTATATCAGAAAAAGACACTAAAGTAACATGAATAATCTTTTTATTATACTTCATCTTTTTTTTGAAAAGCATATAAGTAGGAATGAAATACATGAATTTTTTTACCCCTAACTGCATTATATAAGGAGCTGCTGTAGGTATATGAAGTGCTTTTAATCTGAATCAAATCATTAGCTTTGGATTTAGTTCTGCATTGAGGGTACCAGTTGAAAGGCCTACCTGTTTGCTTAGGCTTTTCTTTGAGTTTGTCTGCGTAACACAGGAAGTATATAGTGAGATGAGTTACCAGAAATTTAAGGCATTGACTATTAAAAGTGCTTCAGAATGTGCATATAGATCTATTTAATAAAAGTATAAATATGGTCAGAAATTGTCGACAATGAGCTTCTAATGAGACCTTAGAAGATTGTCCATTACCTCTGGACCATGGACCATGAGAAAACAAGACCAAGCATGATGTGTGCATGATATTAGGTGCATAAAGGACCAAAAAAAACCTCCTCAGCAGAACAAGAATAACTTGAATCTCTCAATGGCTTGCTCTGTGCCAAGCATTATTTTAACTGTGGTACACATCTTATTACTCAAGTTCATAACCCTGTGAACAAATGCCATTTTAAGTCAAAGAGGTTAAATGTCCTGCCCAAGGCTAGATATTTAGCTTGGTACAAGTGGATTTTAGATCTGAAACCAGACAGTCTGGCTCCAGAGGCCTTCCTTGGCCACTATGGTATGCAGGGTATGCAAGATAAATAAATGATAAAAAGAAAGATACAGGACTCTATTTTTTAAGAATTTTACATTTTATTGAGGGATAGTTGTTATCTAAAAGCATAAAAATTTATTAGTTCTAATGTGCTACTAAAAAAAGTTGTTCATGAGTAAATTCTAATGACAAAAGGCATAGAAAGAGTCAGAAAAAATAAATAAAAAATACACACCCATATGGAAGACAAATCTGCTAAGCCACAAGTGGTCCTGAGGTCTCCATTAAACACAGAGTGATACTAGGCATGCACACATGTGCATGTGTCTGCATGTGTGCACATGTCTGCATGCACCAGGACTATGTAGTCCCTGTTTGTTCATTTGACTGAGTCATTCACATAAATACGTACATATAGCACAGATGAGCATAAGTACTGGTATAAGGACATTTATACACACAGCACAGAGCAATAAGAGTACATAACACAAAGAGTTTTAATAATGCTGATATTCAGAAAAAAAACTTCCTAAAGGAGCTGATGAGGGAGAATAAGAGACCTAAGAGAAGATGCAAAATCAAAAACATGGACAGCCGGGGACATAATAACTTACTAATCATTCTGTATAGGTGATTGAAGGGATAATAAAGATTATGGGAGAGAATCAGAAGAGGATGAAGTAAGAGAAAATTAAACTTGCACTACAATAAAAGGTAAACTGTGAGATTTTATATTACGTTGGCAGTGTATTGGGTCTTCAGTTGAAAACTATGACTCAACCTTTGTCCTGTAAGGAGACTTTTCCTCAGAGAAGTAGCAATAGGAGATTTTTTTTATCAGAGCACTAGTAAAGAGCGAAGAGGCTTGAGAAAGGGTGAATTAGCACACATATAAATACATTGATTTAAATGAAACCAGTAGATGTAAGAAGCAATAAATTCATCACTTATTAATTAAAGAATCACTTGATCACTTGAATCCCGTTATTCATCGATTTGCTCGAGCGGGCACCAGTAACATTTCCATTGGACCTTATCACGTGCCAATGTAGCCCAATGGCATCTGGTTGATTCAGGAATATGAAGAGCCTCAAACCGTTCCTTCGGGGTCTTGACAAGGAAGTCTGACCATCTTGTAGGTGGGCAGCCACATGATCTTTTGAGATCCCGTGGGATCCAGTCAGTAATGGCTCTAGTCCAGCGGTTGTCTCCAAATCGCATTACATGTCTAGCCCATCTGATTTTCGATGCCTTGGCAAACGAGACAGCATCCCTGATTCTGGAATAGTGATGGAGGTCAGAACTCCGGATTCCTTCTCTCACTTGAGAGAGGCGTGATATTCAAGCATAGCTCTTTTGATTCCTCTCTGGGAGACCCAAATAGCATTCTCATCCTGCTTTCGTAGGGCCCAATCTCTGAGGAGTATGTTAATGCAGGGAGAACGGTGGAATCAAAGAGATGTGCCTGGAGCCGGAGGTTCTTTGTCCTTTTAGCTATTTCTTCGATGCCTTTGAAGGCATTCCATGCTGCTCTCTTCCTCCTGCGCAGCTCAGGTTTTAGGTTGTTCATCATGTTGATTTCTCGACCTAGGTACATATAACTGCTGCATTCAGAGATATTTGTTCCATTGAGAGTGAATGGGGTCTCTTGAACTAGTTCATTCTTCGTAAACATAGTTTTCTTTAGATTCAGCTGTAGACCTATCTTTCCACATTCTCGGTCGCAGTCAGCCAGCATTTGTGTCGCTTGGCTAATGTTTGGTGTTATTAGAACGATGTCATCAGCGAAGCGGAGGTGATGTAGTTGCCAACCATCTATCTTCACTCCCATTCCTTCCCATTCTAATTGTTGCATGATGTTCTCAAGGGTGGCGCTGAAGAGTTTTGGTGAAATGGTATCACCCTGTCTAACCCCTCTTTTCACATTAATGATCACTTCTTTGTAGAATGGTGAGATCCTGGTGGTGAATCCGTAATACAGCTCACGAAGGATCTTGATGTATTGGGTTTGAACACCCTATTTGGCTAGGACTTCCATGACTGCTTCAGTCTCCACAGAATCAAAGGCTTTCTGTAAATCAATGAACATGAGACAAAGCAGCATCTTGTACTCCCTACAAACCTCGATGAGCTTGGTTACTGTGTGGATATGGTCAATTGTGCTGAATCCTTTCCGGAAGCCTGCTTGCTCGCATGGTTGTCCTTCATCTAGTGTTCTGCTAATCCTGTTCAGGATGACTCGTGTAAACAGCTTGTAGATGATGGACAACAGGCAGATGGGGCGATAGTTGCCGATGTCGTGAATGTCTCCCTTCTTGAATAGTGGAACTGTTCTGCTGGTTTTCCATTGGGAGGGTACCTTGCATTCGGACAGGTAGCGTGTGAAGAGCCGAGCTAGCCCATTGATGATTACCGACGGCAGATTCTTTAGGTGAAGAATTAAAGAATAATGGTATGAATACAAAACATGTCATAAAAGTACACGTAATATTTCATGATCTTATGTACGAAACAGATAATCTTGTCTTCTATATCCGTCTAATTGAACAAGGTGAAAGACAGTCCTATATTGCCTTGACAACTGACTCACTATGCACAATTAGAATTAGGTGCCCAGTTTACTAAACATTCACCAACTAATGAAAAAATATAGAAAGAAATCAAAGCATTCCCTTTCAAAATCAATGTTAAAAAACAGATTAAAATCAGACACACTTTGGTATGTTGGTATTCAACATTTGCATTTTAGTGACTTTAAATATTTCTGTAATTTGTAAAAAATGTGACACCCTTTAAGTAATGACCACACAGCCCATTATTATTAGATTGTGCACATACTTCAATAGTTTCATATTAACTGCTTCATATACAATGTTTTACATAATATTATACAACTATTAACATTATGTAGTGTATATTATGTAACAGTGTCTAATTACTAGTAGATACTAGAAAACAGTAAACCGTGATATTACCATTAGAAAAGTACACACTGATATGACTATTATCAGTTTCAGTCACAGTAGTGTCTCTATGTTGAATATCTGATAGAAATTTATTCTGTTCTTATATCAATAGTATACATTTCCAAGGTAGTTGGACAACTAAAGTTGTTTGTATGGTTCAGGATATGAATGTTGTTTATCAACAGAGCTAAGAGAATCCACTGAGCTATTATATCTATTATCATTCGCTCACTACCATCAATATGGAGAAATCCACAAGCTTGTTTAACAAGTTTATTTTCACAGGTGAGCATTTGCAAGAATGAATTCTACTATAATTAGGGAAAACAACATGATGAGGCTACTCAGTACTGTGAACCACAATAAAAGCAAATCCCGCTGTCTTCAAGCCAGTGGGTGTTATCCTTGCATAAGAACCCTAGGATCATGCCCTTAATTAGGTAATTATTTAGAAATTAGAAAAAAATCACTTAACAAGGAACAACACCCCATGATACAAATGACATGAGTGGTGAGTAAATTTACTTTCAAGAATTAATAAAGAGTGTCAATGAATTACATATGGTATTCATGTGTAATTAAAAACAAGTACAGTGTAGAGAAACATTAAGCATGCTAGTAAATTAATCTCCTTAATTAAAATTAAAATGTCTTCAAATTTTGATGGAAAACATATGAATTTTCTGTGTGAAATATGGAAGTGATTTCCCTCTCTCTGACTCAATGTTTGTTTAAAAGAATCAACAAGAATTGCATGAGTTTATGAGGAATATTTCACTAACAGTATGGTAAGCTAAAAGGTCTTGGACTAAAACAACAGAAAACAAGTCCTTTCATCATTTGTTTTGGCAAATTTCCCTTCTTCTAATTAAACATGTAGACTGGAACCAGCAAAGTAATATACCACGAATAGTGAGAGACCAAGTTAAAAACAAGTTATTATAAAATAATAAATACAGCATTCCTATTGTAAAATAAGAAACAGAATCACTTCAATTTATTAAGTACTTGCATTTCTTCACAAAGGAACAAAGTCCTGACCCTTTTTAAGCTATACCCTTATGTTAAAACAATAAGAGTATGCTCTGTGCAATGCATGGTGCACCTTAATTAACAGTGGAAAACTACAACCTTACTGTTAAGGAATAAGGGAATATAGCTAAGTAGTGAGTATAATACCCCAGGGTAAAATACAATTGATCCCAAATGAGCAATTTATCAGCAAATTATCACTGATTTTGGCATCATCAGTTTTGCCATGCATTCATAATTTTCACTGATTTTCCTTTCAAAACTTTAAACAATATTTTAAGAAGCAAAAAATGAAAATATATTAAAATAAGAGGAAATTAGGATTGGATGATAGAAAAAGTTAGGATGACATATAAAATAAAACCAAATGGAAATTAGTACAACCATCCAACTTCATTTCTCAGAAATTTACTTAATAATTGGTTGCAACTTTCCTCTAAGATTCTTAGCAATAACTCAAAGAAAGAAACATGATCTATTACTAAATACACAATTTAAAAAATGAAAACAGGTGTGATAAATCATTGACACCTGATGACATTTCATATAGTTTTTCCTGGACTAGAAATACCCATGTAGTACAGTGAACAATGAATAAAGGCATTAAAGTAGTTAATTAATGCATACCATGTGCTTCCAAGGTATTTATAATAAATCTAAAAACAGGTTCTATGTTCTTTCTTAATACAATTCAATATGACCTGCTGGTGTAAGTTCTCGCCACTCAAAATAATCAGGCTTTCTGTCCAGGACCTGAATTATTCCAAGGATATCACTTCGAATTATAAAAGTGAATTTTAACTGGTTATTCTTAAAGTGCAGGTCAACCTGTACAGCGTAACCCTAGGCACTTATTAGAAATACAAAATCTTGGGCTTCACCACTTCCAACCATCTGAATCAAAAACTCTAAAACATAATATACAGAATCTAGTGAATTGAATTATATATTATATATTATATATTATATATTATATATTATATATAGATACAAAAAAGTTATTCACAGATGATAACATAAAAATTTATATTTATTTATTATATTTAGCACATATCTATTTTAATGTTTCAGAAGTATAACATCTTCAATTGAAGGTTTTGTCTGACTGATGTCGCTGAAGTCCCAAAATTCCAAAATAGGATCAGACCACCGACTCCTTCATGCAAAATTCTACTTCACGCAACGGGGAGAAAAGGCTGCAATGTTTAAGAAGAGAACTCCCAGAAAGCCACCAATTGAGAACTCTTTGGCACCATTGTGGCAACATGGAAAGATACCATCATTGACGACATCGATGAAGAATACAACTGACTGGTTCAGCACCTACATGATAGTGCGAAGAATACCATGAAAGAGAAATACACAAAAGGATGCCTGTCTTCAAAAACTCTCAATCTCATTCACCAACATGGCAAGGTGAGAGCCTCAGGCGACCAAATGCTAATGTCCAAGCTCGCAAAGCAATGCAGAGAAGCGATAAAGGAAGACCTCAAATAGAGAAGAACAGAAATACTGGAAGATGCAGCAGAAGTCGAGAAAAGCATTCGCACTGCCCGCCTGTCCTTCGTCAACTATAAGACCAAGATGACTGCCCTCTGACCACCTGATGATTCATCACATCTTCCAGAAAGGCAATGGAGAAGATTATCCATGACTTCCACTCAGATCTCTTTGATAGCCACATCCACCTGCCCACATACCAAATTCCACAGGATGGATATGTCATTCCCAACATTCTCCCTTCTGAAATCCGACATGCCATTTGTCAGTAAAGAAAGGAACAGCACCAGGCCCAGACAAAGTCAGACCTGAACACCTGAAGAATCTGCCCTCAGTACTCATCAATATACTGGCTTGGCTCTTCACACGCTACCTGTCTGAATGCAAGGTGCCCTCCCAATAGAAAACCAGCAGGACAGTTGGTTTTCCAACTGTCCTACTGTTCAAGAAAGGAGACGTTCACAACATTGGAAACTATTGCCCCTTCTTCCTGTTGTCTGTCATCTGCAAGCTGTTCACTCGAGTCATCCTGAAAAGGAATGGCAGAACATTAGATGAAGGAAAACCATGCGAGCAAGCTGGCTTCCGAAAAGGATTCAGCATAATCGACCATATCCACATGGTAACCAAGCTCATTGAAGTTTGTAGGGAGTACAAGATGCAGCTTTGCCTCAAGTTCATTGATTTAAAGAAAGCCTTTGATTCTGTGAAGACTGAAGCAGTCGTCGAAGCCCTAGCCAAACAGGGTGTTCAAACGATATACATCAAGATCCTTCATGAGCTGTATTACGGATTCACAACCAGGATCTCACCATTCTACAAGGAAGTGATCATTTATATCAAAAGAGGGTTTCGACAGGGTGATACCATTTCACCAAAACTCTTCAGTGCCACCCTCAAGAACATCATGCAACAATTAGAATGGGAAGGAATGGGAGTGAAGATAGATGGTTGGCAACTACATCACCTCCACTTCGCTGATGACATCGTTCTAATAACACCAAACATTAGCCAAGCAGCACAAATGCTGGCTGACTTTGACTGAGAATGTGGAAAGACAGGTCTACAGCTGAATCTCAACAAAACTATGTTCATGAAAAATGAGCAAGTTCCAGAGGCCCCATTCACTTTCAATGGGACAAACATCTTGAATGCAGCAGATATGTGTACCTAGGTCGAGAAGTCAACATGATAAATGACATAAAACCTAAGCTGCACAGGAGGCAGAGAGTCGCATGGACCTTCAAAAGCATCGAAGAAATAACAAAAATGACAAAGAACCTCCCGCTCCGGGCACATCTCTTGGACTCCACTGTTCTCCCTGCATTAACATACGCCTCAGAGACCTGGGCCCTATGAAAGCAGGAGGAGAACGCTATTTGGGTCTCCCAAAGAGGAATCAAAAGAGCTATGCTTGGAATATCATGCCTCACTCAAGTGAGAGAAGGAATCCTGAGTTCCGACCTCCCACGCTGTTCCAGAGTCAGGGACGCTGTCTCGTTTCCAAGGCATTGAAAATCAGATGGGCTGGACATATAATGCGATTTGGAGACGACCGCTGGACTAGAGACATTACTGACTGGATCCCACAGAATGTCAAAAGATCATGTGGCCGCCCACCTACAAGATGGTCAGACTTCTTCATCAAGACCCTGTAGATTGAGGCTCTTCATATTCCTGAAACAACCAGATTTTATTGGTATACACTGGCATGTGATAGGGTCAAATGGACTTGTTACTGGCACCCGGTCAAGGAAATCGATGAACAACAGGATGTCTAGTGATCTAGTGATCTAGTTATCTAGAAGTATATACTGTAAATTGAATGACTCACAAAGTAAACTGAGTGAAGACATGAAAGGAGTCAAATAAGAGGTTATTTTAGTGGAGATTTCTTTATAAATTTTTAATTAAAAGTGAAAAAATGGAATGACAAAAACGTGGGATAGACAATGTTATGCATAATAGAAGTATATGATTTCAGAAATAAATGGTTTTACCTTTACATAACAAAAATATCCTACCCAAAAATAATTTAAAAAATTCACACCACACATCATACTCAGTCATGATTGAAATATTGAAAAAAAATGTTTCATGAGATTAGTTATATTCATTAGGATTCTGAATATATACAATATGTATATTTCACTGGATCACTTGACATCTTTTTATTCACCGATTTGCTCAAGTGGGCACCAGTAACATTTCCATTTGTCCCTGTCACGTGCCAGTGTAGCCCAATGGCATTTGCTCACTCCAGGAATACAAGAGTCACAAACCGTTCATTAAGGGTCTTGACAAAAATGTCTGACCATCTTGTAGGTGGACGGCCATGAAATCTTTTGACATCCAGTAGGATCATTCGGTAATGGCTCTAGTCCAGCGGTTGTCTCCAAATCGCATTACATGTCCAGCCCATCTGATTTTCGACACCTTGACAAATGAGACAGCATCCTTGATTCTTGATCGTCGATAGATATCGGAACTCTGGATTCATTATCTTTTGAGTGTAGTGTAATATTCCAAGCATAGCTCTTTCAATTCCTCTTTGGGAGAACCGAATAACATTCTCGCATTGCTTTCATAGGGCCCGGATCTCTGAGGTGTATGTTAATGCAGGGAGAATGGTGGAGTCGAAGAGATGTGCCCAGAGCTGGAGGTTCTTTGTCCTTTTAGCTATTTCTTCGATGCTCTTGAAGGTGTTCTGCACCGCTCTCTTCCTCCTGCGCAGCTCAGGTTTTAGGTTGTTCATCATGTTGGTTTCTCGACCTAAGTACACATAATTGCTGCATTCAGAGATGCTTGTTCTATTGAGAATGAATGGGCCATTTGAAACTAGTTTGTTTTTCATGAACATTGTTTTGTTGAGATTCATCTGTAGACCTATCTTTCCACATTCTCAGTCAAAGTCAGCCAGCATTTGTGCCTCTTGGCTAATGTTTGGTGCTATTAGAATGATGTCATCATCAAAGTGGTGATGTTGTAGTTGCCGACCATCTATCTTCACTCCCTTTCCTTTCCATTCTAATTGTCGCATGATGTTCTCGAGGGTGGCGCTGAAGAGTTTCAGTAAAATGGAATCACCCTACTGAACTCCTCTTTTGACAACAATGATCACTTCCTTGTAGAATGGTGAAATCCCGGTGGTGAATCTGGAATACAGCTCACGAAGGATCTTGATGAATTGGGTTTGTGCACCCTGTTTGGCTAGGGCTCCAATGACTACTTCAGTCTCCACAGAATCAAAGGCTTTCTTTAAATCAATGAACATGAGACAGAGCGGCATCTTGAATTTCCTACAAACTTCAATGAACTTGCTTACACTGTGAATATGGTCTATTGTGCTGAATCCTTTTTGGAAGCCAGCCTTTTCACGTGGTTGTCCTTCATCTAATGTTCTGCCGATATTGTTCAGGTTGACTTGAGTGAATAGCTTGTAGATGACGGACAATAGGCAGATGGGATGATAGTTGCCAATGTCATGAATGTCTCCCTTCTTGAACAGTAGAACTGTCCTGCTAGTTTTCCATTGGGAGCAGACCTTTCATTCAGAAAGGTAGTGTGTGAAGAGCCAAGCCAGTGTATTGATGAGTACTGGCGGCAACTTCTATATAGTTCAGGTCTATTTTGTCTGGGCCGAATGCTGTTTGCTTCTTTACTGATGAAATGGCATGTCGGATTTCAGAAGGGAGAACGTTGGTAACAACATATCCATCCTGCGGAATTTGGTATATCGGCAGGAGGACATGACACTCAAAGAGATCCTAGTAGAAGTCATGGATTATCTTCTCCATTGCCTTTCTGGAAGATGTGATAGATCCATCAGGATGTTGGAAGACAGTCTTCTTTGTCTTATAGTTGAAGAAGGACAGGTGGGTGTTACAAATGCTTTTCCCTGTTTCTGCTGCATTGGCCAGTATTTCTGCTCTTCTCTTTCTGAGGTCTTCTTTTATCACTTCTCTGCACTGTTTTGTGAGCCTGAACATTAGCATATAGTTGCTTGAGGCTCATGCCTTGCCACGTTGGTAAATGAGCTCAAGAGTTTTTGAAGACAGGAGTTCTTTTGTGTCTTTCTTTCTCTCAGCATTATTCACACAATCATGGAGGTGCTGAACCAGTCGGTTGTATTCTTCATTGATGTCGTCAATGATGGCATCTTCCATGTTTATATGGGAATATGTATATTGTATATATTATTTTATCTCCATATACATGTATATATAGAGAGACAGAGACAGAGAGACAGAGAGAGTAAAGAGATTTAAGATGCTTTCTTGCCTCACATTCTTGCAACTTGTCTTCCTGTTTGCTTGAGCAGGCACCAGTAACATCTCCATATGCCCTGTCACATGCTAATGTAGCCCAAGGGCAACTGCTCACTCCAGGAACATGAAGAGGCTCAAGTCATTCCTTCTGGTCATGGTAATGAAGTCTATAATTGCATTCCTGTCACACCAATTTAAATCTATGATCTATTAAACATCAACAGGTATCAGTCTAGAGCACTAAGACAAGAGTAAGCCTTAATCAAAACCAGATGTAGCCTCTTCGCCTCAAAAAAAGCAAAAGTGGAAAACTGAGCATGTGTATTATAATATGCTACTATATATCATATGCTAGTCATATATTTGAAAAGTAAAATTCAAACGTAAGTGCTAAAGAATGATTGAAATAGCTCATAATCCCAGAATTATTTTGTAATTATTTTACAGAAACAAAGAAGTTTTATTATTATAGAAGATTGTATCAAAAACATTGAGAACTTCATATAACTGAGAGATGGCTACATGAGAAAAATAATGATACGTGCCAACAAAATCACAGGACCACTGCTTTTCATTGTATAGAAAGTCAATACAGTTATCATTAAAAAGTGAGCAATCAGAAGAAAATAAATGAAATATCTTTATAACTCTGTCTACTGTTTCCCACACTCAAGCATTTTTTAAAGTTGCTCAAGTGCATGGAATAACTATGAAACAAATATCTTCAGGGTTTAAAGGCTTGAGACCATAGTAAAGCTTCCTAAATTGGTTTTAGGAATCAATTTAATCAATTAAATTGATTATTTAATTCATTCCAAAGACTCTTCTTAGAAAAAAACTTAAAAGTCATGAAAAATTCAAATATATTTAATAAACATAAAATACCAAACTCACACAAAAACCTCAAAAGCAATTATGTATATTTCCAGGCTTGAGACAAGCCTTATCAGAAATAAGGATTCCACAATTTAGAGAAAACAGCATTACATAACCCATAATGTGGTGGCAAATGGAAACAAGTCATTGATTATATAGTTAGGTTTACATGAGGTTATGAGAAGGCATCATCGTGAAGGTATTAGCACCTTATAAGGAAAGACAGTGTGTCTATAAACCAAGAAGAGAATTTGTACCAGAAATCAACCATGCTGTTTCCTTGATTTTGAACTTCTAGTCCCACAAACTTTGACATATCTGTCAAATATCTGTTCCAGTCAAACCAAAACATGCTTGATTGTTTAAAAATTTGAGTTAATCTTCAAATTATTAGTTTATAAAAGCAATTATTGGAGACTATTTTAAATAACAGAACATTCTAGATATTCTAATTTTTCTTCCCATTATACTAGAACTTGCTTAAAATATAATATTTGTGCTATTCGTAAGTTCATAGGCAATGATTAACATATAAATTGTACCATGTGAACTAAAACTCCACTGGTGATTAATTCATATAAACATTAAGGATGGCATTTCATATTAATGTGAGGGCAACAAGAACAAATGGAGGGAAAGGTCTAAAACACAAGTATTTAATGAAGCCTTAAAGTAACTAAAACATGTCTGAACACATCTCACTTTTCTTCTGAGGTCACTTTTGTTCACCCTCTTTGAAGAAAGTCTTCCATATGAACCTCATGTTCACAATGGATAACGGTCTGTACCAATGAGTTTAATAATATGTGCCCTGAATTATGAGGTGAAAAAAGTGATGCAACACAAGATGAATGAGGTTAAGAAGAGCCAAAATTAATTAATGAGCTCATTTGCCGTTTTTACTAATTAGCATTATTTGTAATATGGTCAATTCTACTTTTCATGTATACATTATCCCAAACCATACACTCCACCACTTCTTTCCACACATGCCCCAAGGATTCCTCTCATTCATTTCAACCCCTCACACCCTCAGCTAAGCTTAGTTTTTGTAGTCAAAACATCTAGTATTAATGCCTTTGGCCGTATGTTATTGTCTTACTATGTTTTTTTTCTATGCCATATATAAATTTATTTTTATTGTGAAGATGGTGACATCTACACATATAAAAATAAATAAAGCTAAATTCCTGAAATTCTATGAAATTGCAAATCAATAATAGTTTATTTTAAAAAGATTCAAAAATTGTACTACTTTACAAATATATAAATTTAACAAATAATAATATGAATCTCTTCGATGTTCTTGAAGGCATTCCATGACACTCTCTTCCTCCTGCGCAGCTCAGATTTTAAGTTATTCATCATGTTGAGTCCTCAACCTAGGTACACATAACTGCTGCATTCAGAGATGTTTGTTTTATGGAGAGTGAATGGAGCCTCTGGAACTAGTTCATTTTTCATGAACATTGTTTTGTTGAGATTCAGCTGTAGACCTATCTTTCCACATTCTCAGTCGAAGTCAGCCAGCATTTGTGCCACTGGGCTAATATTTGGTGTTATTATAAGAGCATCATCAGTGAAACGGAGGTGGTGTAGTTGCTGACCATCTATCTTCACTCTCATTCCTTCCCATTCTAATTGTCACATGACCTTCTCGAGGGTGGTGCTCAAGAGGTTTTGTGAAATAGCATCACCCTGATGAATCCCTCTTTTTACATCAATAATCACTTCCTTGTAGAATGGTGAGATCCTGGTGGTGAATCCATAATAGAACTCACGAATGATCTTGATAAATTGTTTTGAACGCCCTGTTTGGCTAGGGCTCCGATGACAGCTTCAGTCTCCACAGAATCAAAGGCTTTCTGTAAATCAATGAACGTGAGACAGAGCAGCATCTTGAACTTCCTACAAACCTCAATAAACGTGCTTACCGTGTGGATATGGTCGACTGTGCTGAATCCTCTCCTGCTCCAGGCACATCTCTTCAACTCCACTGTTCTCCCTGCATTAACATATGCCTCAAATACCTGGGCCCTACAAAAGCAGAATGAGAATGCTATTCAGGTCTCCCAAAGAGGAATTGAAAGAGCTATGCTTGGAATATCACCCCTCACTCAAGTGAGAGAAGAAATCCAGAGTTTCAATATCCGTCGTTGACGATCCAGAGTCGGGGACAATGTCTCATTTGCCAAGACATGGAAAATCAGATGGGCTGGACATGTAATGCAAATTTGAGGTGACCACTGGATTAGAGCCATTACCAACTTGATCTCACAGAATGTTCAAAGATCACGTGGCCATCCACCTACAAGATGGTCAGACTTCTTCGTCAATACCTTGAATGAACAGTTTGAGGTTCTTCGTATTCCTGAAGCAAGCAGATGCCATTGTGCTACACTGGCACGTGATAGGGTCAAATGAAAACGTTATGGTGCCCACTCAAGCAAATCGACGAATAATGGTATGTCAAGTGATCAAGAAGAAGTCATCAATATGAATAATTCTAGCTAATATATTTAAAATTTTACATGAACTTGATGAAATATATATATGTATATATATATATATATGTATATATATACATATACATATACATCTAGTAAGTGAGATTCTTTTTTAATTTAAAAGAAAATATTGGGGCCAGATAGTACAGCAGGTGGAATACTATTCAGCTAAACAAAATGGTGAAATTCTGCAACCTGCTGATACACTGATAAAACTAGAGGGTACCAGGCAGAGTGAAGTCAATCAGGAGAACAACATATACAGAATGATCTTACCATATACAGAGTATAAATAAACAGCATCGGAGTTAAAAATAACCAATGATAACAATTCCTAGAGTAAACCTAATAACTCAGTTGCCAATGGAGTGGAACAAGGGAAGAAGAGAGGACACGCGAATATTGGGTCTAGCACCTATGCAGTGCTGCTCCAACAAAGCAGTGTTAAGGGAAAACAGGCTATATTTGCTGGGCATACTGTCTGATTGGTGTCAGAATCTGAACTCAGGACCTCCCATGTGGAACACACATACTATAACTCCAATAAACTATATCTATCAAGATTCATGATTTTGTAAAAAGACAAAAAATTTTTCTTTTGGTAAAAAACACAAAGAATGGACACTTGTAGAATCTTAAAGGCACAGTGTCTCCCCAGGTCTGTTAAGACAGTTGAGGCCAGGGTTCTGAACCTGACCAAGGACTATAATTGAGGCCCTAGGAGAGTATCCTGGGGGGGGGGGCTTCCAGATTAGAGAGCAGCAGCCTCTGATGCCTAGCCCACACCTGGGCCATGGGGTCCCCTGGTGCCTGAGCCGGATGGCCAGCAGCAGGGAGGAGAAGCTGCTCCTGATACCTAGGCTCGGGGCGAGAACCAGAGCCACAAGCCTAGTGCCTGAGCCCAAGGGCTGGCTCAAAGCTACAGGGCTACAGAGCTTCAGGACTTCTTCTGTGTATTAGGATCACTGCAGTTGAGTAACACAGAGAAACTCAAAGACTTAGGGATTCAGTGTCACAAGATATGGTAGCAAAAGTGAAACAAAAGTGAAACTAGGGATATAGAGAGGGACAAAGCCCAGGAGTCCAGAGAAAAGATGCCCTGAAGAGAAAAGTTCTGAGCTAAAAGGATGTAAGGAAAACGTCCTGACAGGAGACATCGTGGGAGAGGACCTGACGCATGAAACCTTGAAGAGAGACATCTGGAAGTGAGAGACCCTGATGAAAGGGCCCGAACACACCCACCCCCAAAGAGAGAAACCTGTAGGAGAAACCACCAGGAGAGACAGTGGTTCAGGAGATGTTCTTGCCCAGAGCAAGCGAGAGATGATTCAGGAAACGTTTGCCTTGTTCCTTATTCCGCTAACAGGTCAGGGAGAGTAGGATCTGCCCTGGACACACACTGGGGGCCCTAACAGACAGTGAGTACTGCTGGGGACCCAGCTAGGTTCCAGCATCTGCTGCCATAGTCACCCCCTGGCCCCAAGTAATGTTAAGGCCATGGAATCCACAGGAGGTTCCTTGAGCCTGGGACCTTGGGAACTCCTTGAGGGGGGGGGCCACAATTCCCCCTACAATACATGTTTTTTTCTTTTTGGGTCACACCCAGCAATGCTCAGGGGTTACTCCTGGCTCTGCACTCAGGAATTACTACTGGTGGTGCTCGGGGGGACCATATGGGATGCCGAGGATCAAACCGGGGCCGGCACAGGCCGGCCGCGTGCAAGGCAAACACCCTACCTCTGGGCTATCGCTCCGGCCCCAATACAGTTATTTTTAAGTCTTAACAGACCCCGAAATATTTTCTTATTACAATACCATTTTTAAAGGACTGAAAAGAAAAGCTAAAAATGTAATATAATGATTACCAACAGAAGAGGAGAAAGAAAGCAGATATATATATATATATATATATATATATCCCACATATATCTATATATATATATATTAGCAATATTGCTAATATATATATATATATATATATATTAGCAATATTCAAGTTTTTAGTTGGATGACAAAATCATGGAGCATTTTTCTATGTCTACAAATCACATAGATAATTCACATATTTTTTCCAAAAATTTTTATACTATTAAAAAAATCACTGCAAGCCTAAATTATTTCTTTATGTAAAAATGATATTGTGCTTATAGTTTTCAATGACTCTCCATAATATCAAGTTTCCCCATTGTAGGATTAGACATGAAGTCTTTCAGGGGAAACACAAGAATAAATTAATTCAGACATACTTACACATGCAATTATGAATACCTCTCACATAAGTAAATATATATCCATGTACATATTGCAATAAAAATGAAAATTTGAAATACTGGAAGAAATAATCTATTTCCTAGAGTTTAAAACAGTTCATAAGATTGTGTTTATATGATTCAAAGAGAACAGCTCAATGGCTATATTGTATAGCAGGTATATTTATGTCTGTCAACAGTATGTATATATTTTCTAAATATACACATTACGTAAAGAAATTGTAAAACCTCAAACCTATAGTTCACCTAAAATAAATACGGCGTTGTATACAGGGTGTTGGACTGGTGCTAAGTAATTATGGGAAGTAATGTGGATGTGATCCTTAAGTTATGCAGGCATGTATCAGGTTTCTACAAAAATCATATAAAATTCTTTTTTCTAAAGGTCTGCAGGGGAAACACAGACTATTAATTTCAAGGAGTTCTATTCCAGTGTTTCTGTAGGAATTATATGTCTGAATATAGCAGTTACTACATAGTAGCACTAATATACTTGAAAACATTCTATGAATTGAATAAGAATATTTCCATCCTGAAAGTGCCAAATAACAGGTCACCTCAAGTGAATGGAGAAAGGTATAATTATGGGTGCATTTAATACCTGTAATGAATTCAACTTTGAAAGCTTTCCATTGTTTATATGTCATATACTAGTTATAAATAAAATTTTAAAAGGTATAGCACAAAGAGAACACTAAAACTTCAAAGATACATTCATATATATTCTGTATTTGTTATGTTGAGATGACATACTATATTATTCAGTTACATGTAATCTTGACTGCCAAGAAAAATACATTTTACAATATGAAGCTATGAATTCATATTTAATTTTCTCTCAGATTATTTGGATTTAATATTGCATTATAACTATCAAAGTCATATGTATGGTCAGATAAAAGTCTAGCAAAAACTTTCATACATTATAAGTTAAAATATGAGTTTATAGAGGAAAATATCATCTTCTATAATAATTTCAGGTGACATTAAGAATGGTCGTTATATCATGGAAAAAGTGAAGTAATAAGACTTTGTTCTATAGGTGAACTGGATATATTTCATGAGCAATGTTCAGACTTTTTTTAAATGATATAAAAATAAACATGGGTTAGTGTTAAAGGTCTCCAAAACAATATAAAAATAGGTGTCAGGGCTGTAGAGATAGTACAGTAGGTAGGGCACTAGCTTTACCTATAGCTGATATGGATTTGAAATGGTCCCCCCAAGGTCTGCAGAATATTCTCTGCAGAATCAGGAATAATCCTGAGTTGCAAAGTAATTATGGGAAGTAACATGGAGTAATCCCATGTCTATACTAAGCAGACCTCAAGATTACTCCTGATTCTGGTGCTAAGTAATTAAGGGAATTAGTAACGTGGATGTAATCCTTAAGTTATGCAGGCATGTGTCAGAATCAGGAGTAATCCTGAGGTCTGCTTGGTATAGACAAAAGGACAACAGAAAAAATAAATATTTCAAGTGACAATGATATACAAGAGTTTGCATGAATAGTTTGATGTGTACTTCAGATTCTAAAAACAAACATGTAATAGATCCTAAATTTTCAAACTTCGATGAATTGGCTATATTGTTTATTAAGAAGAATATTTTAAAGTAATATTTTTAGGTTTTATGCATGAGCCACAAGAAATACAAAATAATTTATTTACATTTTAATTATTTGCAACATAATTGTCAAAAAGTAAAAAAGATAATCATAAATTTGAGAGTATTAGAGTATATTGTCAAAACTTAATTGGTATTATTGTAATAAGAGACACAAAACATTGAGTTCTATTATGAATAGTTTAATACAATTAAAAATATCTCCAAGCATTCTAGGAGCTCGGAATGGGGACCGTGTTTCCCATCTTCCTCCCTCCAGAAGGCTCAGTGCTTGCACCCAGGAACTTCTCCTGGTGCCAGTGCAGTCACATCCACTGGCCATGATCCAGAGATGCATGCAGACAGCAGAGATTCCACCAGTTATTCATGCAACATTTCAAAGTCTAGTATACTCATATGCCAGGTATTGCATCACATTTAATAGATTAAAGTATAGGGCACAGAATCACAAGTGTATGATACATCTATTCTGTAAGAACGTATCAGCACTTTCTTATACAGTGGGCTCAACGGTCCAATGGGTCTATTGTTAGATTTAATAATCTTCATTGACTTTCTTCTACATATATTTCTTGACCGTATTTAGCAACTTAGCTCTAACAAAGTAATATAAAATGGATTATTCAGTGTATGCTTAGGATAGACTAAAGTAGCAGTTGTGAAAATTTGAAAACAGTATTGTCTGTACTTGCAGTGGTGGTAGGTTTGGGGTAAGGTAGTAGTACTAAGTTCTACAAATTCAATAAAGGAATTAAAGAATACAGAAGGCCCAAATTCACACAAAACAACTCAAAATAAGGTCATGACTTTATCAATACTATTCCCCTATATATGTTGCATCACTGTATCACTGTCTTCCTGTTCATCATAGATTTGCTCAAGTGGGCACCAGTAATATCTCCATATGTCCTGTCACATGCAAGTAGAGCCCAAGGACACCTGCTTGCTCCAGGAACATAAAGAGCCTCAAACCATTCCATCAGGTCATGGGAATGAGGTCTATAATTGTTACTGGTATTTGGCATATCAAATACAACACAGGTAGCTCGCCAGGCTCTGCAGTGCAGGAAGGATACTTTTATAGTCATCTCTAAATCCAGCATTTATTGATGAAATGCACTGCTGCTTGCGGCCGCAAGCCGGGCTGTGATAGGCTAGTCTGCTGGGTGGAGTTCTGACTAGGGGGAAGTCCGGATGTGGAAAATGGAGGCCCTCATGGAGTGGGGGTGCATATAACTTGTTGCGAGGCTCTGCTGGGGTGGCAAGCCAGGGATAGAACCTGCCGTCCCTCCGGGGCACCTCGTGAGCAGCTGGGCACAGGGAGAGCCAGTAGCAGCTCTGCCCCATGTCTGTGAGTCTTTCATATATGTTGTAAACAGTCAATATAATTGGTGTGCCTGCTATGGGGAGCAGCCATGGGTATGGGAGGAGGGTGAAGACAAGGGTCTTTGGTGGTGGTAAGGGCACACTGGTGGTGGGATTTCTGTTCAATTATAAAATGATTGGAACAACTGTATTGTGAAAACTTTGTACTTTGTAAATCATGGTGTTTAAATAAAGTTTAATCAAAAAAACTGGTTCACTTATTTAAATGCCAGATTTCCCCTGCCTTGAATTTTCTAAATAAGATTACCACAATGGATATACATCATACTAAATTCACTTTGTACTCTTTTGTATTCTCATGGATATATATCCTGTATTTATAACTATAATGCATGATATTTTATTTCAAAAAACTACATAGGCTCAGGAAAGAGAAATTGAACAACAATGAAGTACAGAGATAGCATTCATTTAGTCTAGATTTTTACCATAAATTATCTTCACTAGTGCTTTGGAAAATCTTCAAAACACAGGTTCATAGCCAGATTCATGTCCATATCTAAATCTAAATTGATAAATACATAGGTTCAACATGGTCCCCAACATGATATTGTGGCTCATCAGGGTCCCCCTAAGTGCGTTCAGAGATTCCCCTCCACCAATGAACAAAGGAACAGGACCACTGACTTCTTGGTAGTCAGTGGCCGTTTAACTCAAGTCACATCTGCTAGTTATAGGCATTGCAAAGTGTGTGGGTTGGGAGTTAAAAGGTAAAAAAAACTTTGATCTTAAGACAATGAGCAAATGTGAATGCCCCTTTCCTCCATGCCAAATACTAGGGACCTCCCAAAGGGATGGAATCTTGCCCAGGACAAAGGTGGAATTCCAGCAAAGAGCATGTTGTTTTTCCTATCCTTTGTTGGTAAACCATCATTTTCATTTCCTTTCTTAATGATATTTCTAGTCACCTTGTATAAACACAGTAAGATGTAGACATTTATCTATACCCTAGCTAAAGTTTAAAATGGTCCCTTTGGACTCATGGTAAAGGGTGACTTTTTCTGGGGATAGCTTACTATATGTTACAGACTACAGTACTCAGGTCAGGTTAGTTTTTTCCTAACCCTGACAGGATCCAAAATCAGTTACTTGTCTTTGGATGATGACAGAGTTTGTTTCATAACCGTGCTCTTAACTTATTATACTGCTTATGACACTTAACCTGTTCCATGTCTAGGCTAA